>JAUUEB010064409.1:0-25154 GCA_032362205.1 Clione limacina | reverse complement strand
AGTCTAGTATGGTCATAAGTTTACTTATCTTGAAAATTAGATTGATAATTATGAATTTAATTATGGTAACAATTGTTCAACACACTTTTATCTATGGGTATGTAATATTGAACATTATATGAATTTGGAAGATTCTCAGTTACACAATGTTCTTGTGTGACAAAGTATATGACTTCATGAAAAAATGTTCATTCTGGATTTCATTAGAGGCACATCTTTTCATTACAATATGATACAGACATATTTTGACAAGGATATGTTGACTTTCCATGACAAAAATAAATATAATGTACACCAGCAGACCGGCAACCAAAACGTCGAGCGTAACATTCTCCCGTACATTTGCATACAGTTAATAATTGAAATGGCAATAGTTTCAGTCCTTTTGATGGCAACAGTGTGTCAAATATGTTCTCCTCTTTGTGATCTATTACTTCATTCATGTAGTCATCCTGGAATTTAGAAAGTAACGCAGCCGCTTTATTCACCAAACAGCACCTTGCTTTATATGGTTCCTCATCACCTCATACTTTTAGGAGGAACTGATCATAACCACAAATTGCAGATGTATACGCTTCAATTCTAAGTTCATCAAATGAATTAGCACGTGTACATGATCGAGCACTAGACCAAACCCATACTAGGTATTTGACCTAAATTTGGGTAACATGATATCGGTATCTGACTCAATTTCGACCTTAAAATCAACTACGACGTGTGTTTTAAGACACAAATTTCTGTTACATTATGTTGTAATTAAGTTCTGCTCTATTTCATGAAACAATTACGATTGCTGCACGCGTGCAAGAAGATCTCCATCAAAGATGAAAAGGTCGGGTGACAAAACCTCTAGAAGCTCGTTCTGCGACCCCTCGCAATGTATATGTTTCGTTTAGCTTCTGCAATAGCTTTGTATGACACAGTTACCCTTTCAGTTTCAATCTTTTCAGTTTGAGAGTGTATTTTTAGCTGTCCGTTTTCTTTTCCTAATGTTTTTGCTCAACTTATTGGTCCTATCAATGTAAAAATCTTGCCTATATGCTTTGTAAGAGTAGTCACTATCCCTGAAACACCTGGGGGTCGTCAGCTTCTTGTTTCCGAATATGGTGAAGTGGAATAGAAACTGACACATCCATGACTATGGACAATGGGTATTGACGCTCTTTGACATAGTCAAGAGCTTTGTCAGGTTTCTGTTAAAAATACTGCTGCGCGATGAACCTAAAGCATGTCGAATATGAGCCTCAGTGTGTTTTGTCGATTACTTAGCGGTGAGAAGGTCTAACAGACTGGTGATGTTTCAATCTCATGGCAAAGCTCAAACTCTGCCACAGATGCAGCGTTTCTAGTAGCCCCTACCACCATTTGACCCTCAGGGGCCTTTGACACAAGTTGAATGGTTTGCTCGACCTTCATATCACCACTCACTGCACGGAATTAGCCTTCCCTATTCTGAACAACCCATTGTCCTGCTGAAAATTGCTTAAACAGATCAGGGAGTGTGTGCTCCTAAACCTTGATTTGTTCAAAGTAATCCCGTATCGCAGATAATTTATGCAATGAAACTCTGCAAAAACGGGCATTAAATACTCAGCTAAAGCCACATGGAGATCCCAGTTACCCTCTCTGTCTGCAGCTATGACATTTTTCACAATACATACCAGTTTCTGTCACTGTCCAAAAAATCAACGTAGTTCAGAATTTGCTTCACATTCTTTTAAAAAGCGATTGAAGTAGGATCAATTTTGTCAACGTGTTAATCGAATTCCTCGGGACAACAACTTTTATTTTGAGCTAAAGTTATTTGCAACTTGCGATTTTTGTCGATATTGGGTTGTATAAAGTCTGTTCTTTGTTTTCCAAGAACATTTTCCATTGAAGAAAGCGAATGACGTCTTCGGCAATAAGCATGCAAGTCAGAGCGCAGATATAATGAGTTCAATTTAGCACAGTTTTTTTTACCTAAGGCCCAAATACCTCAGATTCAACCAAGGCATCATATATTCCCGAACCCCGGAGAAGCTTTCCTTTGCATCGAATAAAAACACGAGCTCAATGTAAAGGACCCATAAAAATAAAGATATATCGGAGCCGCTCTTCCTTGTAAAGAATTGTATCTAATGCAGTGGCAAAACCTCTTTATTGCACAAAATTGCAATTGATTTTTGATCCAACAGTCAACGTACACTCTTAATATGGGTAAAGCAATGTCGGACTGTAGCTCGCTCGGTGATTGGTTTAGGAATAACATGGAGAAAACCAACTCTTATTAAGGGCACAACAGAAGATGACACAAGATTGTGAACAGCAGCACACATTAGATGCTCTCCAGTCGTTGTCCTCGCAGAAATCAGACTGACGACCATTTATCCCTTGGAAGCAACGATTTGAGCTGAGTCACTGTCAGGAAGTGTGCCTTATTATGTTCTGAATGTAAAAAGCATTTCCTGTGGCAACGATGGTCTCGTTAATGGCTTCCAGTGAGGTGGAACCTCTTGGCATGGTAATTTATCACGACAATGTTGGGATATTCTTTTTAGACCAGTAGAAGAAACGTGGGGTTTGTCAAGCAAGGTTCTTATGATACCATCTAGAATCAATACCAGGGCTGCATAGTGTGAGCTTTTTGTACCGGAAAGTAAATGACTTGTCGGAATGATCTCAATTTTCCATGCCTCCCATTGTATAGTCATGCCTTGTAAACGTACTAAGTTAAGAAATATCTGTATCCCCAGCGCAGAGCATAGCCTGGTAACAAGCACATACAATCCGATTAAAAGCAGTCAGCAGCCATTTACTTGTGTCTCGTGAATAAATTGCATGTCCAAGCATCATATGCAGGGGTGATCGCATAACTCAATTGTTCAAGTTGTTACAGAGTATTTGAAAAAGACAGTTTAGTTGAATACTTTTGTTATCTCTTCCACACAGTTGTGGTGTTTCCTCATCGGGGGTATCCACGCCTTGTGAGGCATCAGCTGTTGAAATGTTATCTTCATTTTCAGATTGCTGCAAAAGATCTTCTAGATCATCTGACTTGCTGCAAAATAGCTTGTATTTTGAAATATTTTATACAATCAACAAGAGGCATGGGCATTGTTGTCTTTTCCCACGGTGCCCTTAAGTCCGCACTATCACAAAAACTATATTCCAAACCAAAGTCAACGTCCAATAAAGCATTTCTTAGTTTTGTGCCAGCTTCTCTCATTCTGTCTTGATTCTATTGATTTCACGGCTAAGACTGCTGCGTTGGTGTCAGATACAAATATGATATCCAATTCATTCAGTCTTTTTTGGAGCTATAATAGTCGAAGGGGAATGATATATGCCCCCCCCCCCCACGACTCTACTTCACTTAGATTGTAATGATCATAAGGGTATATAGACACCACACAACTGTCAACAGGGGCTCACCAATGGTTATAAAACCAATATGCTCAGAATTTATCGAGACTGGTTTTACATTAAAGTTGTTGACGAAACAATTACAAATACGTATTTTTTTGTACCGTGCGACCATTAGTTCTCAAGTTATGAGGTTCAGGCTTATCGTGACATCATCGAGGCCGATTATTTCCACTGATAAGGTAAACAAAAACTGTCGTATCTTAATGTTCATCCCCTATAAATAAGTTGAAATAACACGTCTAAATTCAATGAAAAGAAATAGTCACTTTGGGTATCTTTATCGTGAAAAAATAGCGTTTTTAGTTAGGAGCTCAGCGTATATAGCAATATATAGAAATAAAATACAAGTCCAATTTGTCTGGCAATTTCCGTGCTGTTTTTAACAAAATGGAATTAAAAAAAAATCCCAAGAGTATGTTTTTAACATATATAAGAGTCCCTTGAATAAATAATCGTAAATTGATCCGTAAAATGGTCATTAAGGTGAGTTTATGAGATGAAATAACTGCCTTTTATGAAGAACACTCATTTGCATAATTCCTATACGAATCAATTAATGATCACATTTTTGGCTTCTCAAGTTTTTGGGTCCTAAAAGTGTTTTCTACTAATACATTGCAGTCACGAAGATTTTGTATCGTACATTCACACATTTGCAAATGAGTACTCACTCATGAAATGGAGTAATTCTAACTAATATACCGCTGGTAAAGGCCCCTGTACGTGTTGATTTTCATTCCAAAAAGTTATTGTTTGCAATATATTGTTAGAAAACACTTTTAGGAATTTGTCTACGGTAAGACTTAATAAACTGCTTTGCCCACACTTTACTTTCATGTCATATTTATTTTAGACTCTGTCTAATCATGAAACTTAAAACACTTTAAGTAATCTGAAAATATAGTTTTCCAAAATGTGTATTATTGATTGATTCGTACAGGGTTCGTGCAAATGCGTACTCACTGAAGAAATGATGTAATTCTTACTAATATATAGGTGGTCAAAGCCCCTGTGTGACTGCAATGTATTGGTAGAAAAAACTTTTAGGAACCAAATAAATTTAGCAGACAAAAATCTCATCAATAATTGATTCGTATACGAATTATGCAAATGAGTGTTTCTTCATAAAAGGAAGTTATTTCATCTCATAAAATCACTTTAATGACCCTTTACGGGTCAATCTACGTTTTTTTTATTTGGGGGACACTTATATATGTTTAGAACATACTTTTGGGAAACTAATTTTTTTTCTTAAATAAATTGTTCTAAAAACAGCACGGAATTTGCCAGACAAAATAGAAAGACTATTATTTTGTTCCTGTATATTGCTATTTACGCTGAGCTCCTAACTAAAAACGCATTCTTTCACGAGAAAGTTACCCAAAGTGACTATTTGTTTCCATTGGATTTAGAGGTGTTATTTAAACTTTTTTATTGGTGCTGAATATAAAGATATGACCTTTTTATGTTTGAACTTATCAGTGAAAATAATCGGCCCCGATGACGTCACGATCAGACTGGACCGACCCCATAACTCAAGAACTAAAGGTGGTAATGTAGAAATGAATACATTTGTAATCGTCTCGGCAACACTTTTAATTTGCAATCCCGATCCATTCTGAGCATATTGGTTTTTGACAATTGGTCAGCCCCTGTGGTCAGTTTGCTCAAGTTAATCTTTTGGCTATTTCATTTGTTTGTGTCTATATACCCTTACGATCATTAAAATCTAAGTCAAGTAGAGTCGTGGGGGGTCAAGAGAAACCCTTCCCCCAGCCCCCAGTATAACGAAAAAATCACCATACTGATATGAAATGGGCTGAATTGAGAAAATTTGACGCATATTCAACAATGTCACTTAAAGAACAAAATTTACCCTTTGCTAGAAAGTTGTCGATATGTGGAATGGCACGCATAAAAATATTGTTTAAATGGTTTTTGTGTTTGCTTATCCTCCCTTGCGCGTTTGTACTTTAAGATATACCCCTGGCTGCAACCATCTTGACAATACAAATCAGCTGTTAGAACATACTTTACCGAACTTTCATCAATGTAACAAAATTCTAACCAAGACAAAAGTGAATTTCATTACAATCTAAAAAAACATACAAGACATGGGTAGGAAAAAGCCAGAGAGCGCAAAGCCAATTAACTAAAAGGGGTTAGTAAAAGTTCGCAGGGAAGGGTTTAAGTAAAAACTAAGTTACTAAGTAAAAAATCTTATAAACACAACCGTTAAGAAACGATCACCCAACAGGCAAACTTCATACTGAACGTCGCTTACTTTTTTATTACTTTAAAATACATTTTGTCACGTTATTTGCGTGACTTAAGTTACAATATTCAAGGTTTACTATCTCTTAAAGTTATTCATAGACTGATTTAATTACAGAGGGAACACGAAATCCGGGACATAGGTTATTGTAAAATCACGCACATCCACCTAAAGTCAACCATTTCTTGTAACATTACACTAAGATATATAATGTTTTTCGTTTCCTTTTGCCCGATTAGAAACAAATGACGATTCAGCATTCTAAGTGGACATATTTTTTGTCTGTTACTTTTGGACCACAGTTTATGTACTGTAGCCTAACGTGTTAAGTTCTTTTCAAGCCAAAATAGATATTAAGTTTTTAAATTAAGGTATGTTGAGAAAGACACATATATTTGTTATCGATCAGGTCTATACTTTATAATATATTTATTTAACAGGTATCGAATTTGACAAGAGCGGCACAAAAAGAAAGTGGTGGAATGACGAAGCTATCAAGAACTACACAGAAAGGTATCAATGTCTTATTGATCAGACTAAAAATTGGACTAGCCCGGAATTCCATTTTACTGTGAGTATATATGAGAAATAAACAATAGTTGAAATTATGAAAAATATCATATCAGTCATAACAAATAGTGAATACTTTCTGGCTGAGTTTCTATACTAAATGTATGGCATACAAGTTTGATATTGATAAATAAATATCGATCGAGTTTTAACGAGATCGATATTCATCCATCAATATCAATACTCCTAAATATCTTACGCCCTGCCACCCCGCGCTGTCAACAGCCGTGTGTACAGTGTTCTATTCTCGTGTTTTATGTCCTAGAAAAACTAAGGCATTCGTATTTACACAGTATAATACTATCAGATTTATCAACCGCTAGTTTTCCCTCTTATCCTCATAGAGGATGTGCAATTAAAACAAATCATATTAGTTAAATCGACATGAAAACATAAAGAATTGTTCGTGTAACAACGTTATCAAATTCATGATATATGATCTTGATGCCAAATTTAATGTATTTTTTTCAAAATTAATGTAAGAAAACAAATTTAGAATAGAGTTACCATTACTTATTTTATATTTCAATATGTACCAAACCTTGTCAGAATAATCATGAACGCTATATTTTTTAATCAATATTTGCAGCTCAACGCACAACTGAAGCTAAAAGAAAATATCGCGGACTATGGTGCATTAAGACAATCGTATAGGGTAAGTTAACATTATATTTTTCCTATTAATGGGTAAGTACCCGGTGTTATCCGGAAAGCATATCAAAAGACAGAAAACACAAATTTGGCGACCTTTTAACAACCATGAAGACCACTCAATTTCCGCAATGCGCCAAACTCGCTTTTTAAAATAATAGTTTTAAAACATTCTTTATTATTTACTCTTTTTAGCGTATGGTGTGTATATTGTCTGTTAACTCAGGATCATAACAATGTGTTTATTAGCGCGCAAGAATAAGTGCGTCCGGATATGGTTTATGTTTATTCATATTAAAATTTAGATTAATGGCGCGTATTTTACAGATAAAACATAGTAAAACTAAAAAGCAAATAAGTGTTGTTACAGTCAACATAATTTAACTAGCAGGCAAAAGAAAGTGGACACCCTGCATTTTATGTGTTGTTTTCATTACGTTCTTTACAAATTTAATTTTTTCGATAAATAAACGAGAAACAACCATTTTACAGTGGATATAAACCAAAAAATATGAATATGTCTCAAACTTACCTTTAATCAGATGTTGAAAACACCAACTAAGAAATGAAAAGAGTCAGAATCAGTATCGTGTGTAACTACGACCAGCATTGATGACTGCAGTGCATCTTAGCCTCATCGATCACACAAGCTGTTGAGTAGACTGCTTCGGAATGTTATTCAGGGAATCTTAGAGGTCTTGCTGCAGTTCTGTTGTCGAAGCGCACAAATATCCTTATCCATCTTGCCCAGAGGTGCACCATCTGTCTCCCATTGTTGCGCTCTAAGATAAACCGGGACTTATCAGAATAAATTACTCCGCCCAACTGTTGGTTTGTTTATTCACGATGAATTTGACCTCAGTTAAGCCTAGCTTTACAATGTCTTCGGAGCAGTTTGATGCGTTAAGAAGGGTGTGGAGCAACGATGCCATGGACCCTCAGGCACGAATGGTAGGTGCAGCTGCTTATCATTTTATGTCCAGGCTACTTTCTGGCAGTCTTAGCTGCCGTTTGGAAGCGGTTCCGCAAGTGTGTTACTCACATTGCTGTTTTCTCACAAGGAGTCGTAACACGAGAACGACCACTCCGCGGGGTATGACTTATGAAAGACATTAAAAGTCATGGCAATAGCAGAAACCGTCGCCTTGGTCCTCAACCTGTCAATGGCTTCATAACGCTGCGCGGTACTTAATTGAGGCATCGTGTAAGCGTAATTCACAACAATAACCAGAAAACTTTTAACGGCCTTTTATAAATAAAACACTGAAGTGTGTTAGAAAAGAAAGAAAGAAAATATTCTGTTGTCAGAAACTGAAATAAACGGAAAAACGTGTTTTTAATTAAATTGTTGTGAACATTTTTTTACAGCGCTAAAACTAGAAAATAAAATGTTGACATAATTGTGTATATGACCTAAACAACGTCTGTAAATTATCACGTCATTTTGCTTGACACTCTTTATGTAGCACGATTTTGAAAACTGCCCACTTTCTTTTTCCCGCTAGTATATGTTTCAGTTAAACAGCTTTTCAGTGTGTCAAGTGTGTTATTTATGTGCTGCAAATGCTGGTTTTCATTTATGTCAAGTTGAGTTTACCATAAGAGCTATGACCCTACAATTGTGCATCATGTTCAAATTTCAGTATGCAATGTTACGCACTTGTTAGTTCAGCTCTTCACATCCAAACTTTACCTTTATTCGGTGTAAAAGGGCATCTAAGTCCTAACCTCTGTGAACCTTCTGGAGAGATAAAATTGCAGACAGTTTA
This sequence comes from Clione limacina, assembly GCA_032362205.1. Classification (NCBI taxonomy): domain Eukaryota; kingdom Metazoa; phylum Mollusca; class Gastropoda; order Pteropoda; family Clionidae; genus Clione; species Clione limacina. Next base: position 16,481 of record JAUUEB010064409.1, on the reverse strand, counting down.
GTGATGCCATACATGACATTCATCACAATTAAGATATAATGACAACATAGCATACATGAGTCCAGTTGTTTCATCATTTGTTACAATTATGTATTTACCTTAAAGCGTCAGACCCGCCAGATGTTTAGGAGTGGTGTTAACATTTGGTCCAACTTACATTACCTGATAACAACAAAGTAATTAAGTACCAGCAGCCAAATTGTTATTAATTTGGCTGACATTCTTATGTTTCGTAGCATTGTCACGTATTGCGTTATTATCTTCATCATTATTTTGCCTACCATTATTTTATCATGATAACTCAGTTATGTAAATAATTGTTTGGGTGGGGACCTATAGTGTTACGCCATAAGTGTGCACATCATTTTCTAACATTATGCAGTCCAAACCTTTTCATTATTAAATTATAAACATACGGCACACATCGAACGCTCATTTACTTATTTGGAATTAAGTAACTGTAAATATCAGCTCATATACAACGAACACGATAGATTCACAAAATGAACACATATTCATATTAGCCAAAAAGGGCAAACAACGATTAACTTATATCATGTTTGTAACATAGCTAACTTTGTACATGAAACAGACAACAATTTACAATATATATTTGTATTTGTAACTCTTGTTGCCTTTTGTTTTCGTATATATTTACAAATTTCTCATTGATTTTACTTGTTAAAGGTTGTGCTATCTTACATAGAATAAAAGTGAAGCTATGAACGTAGTCGCCATTTAAGTCCAAGCAACATTAACTAAAAAAAACATAGACAACTAAACTTGTCATCTGAACAATTTGGGGAATAAACGTTAGAAGTATGTAATCATAAAGCACTAATTTCCAAATTAAGGCAAATACAAAAAATTAAAACACATGATATGGCCAAAAAAAGCATGTATGAAAATATATAATTGAAAATATGCAAAGTATGATATATGTAAATACATTTATGTACGTGTTACAACATCTGCTCCAAATGAAAATCAATGAATTGGGTTATCATCAGATTTAAGTACAAATAAGCGTCCATAAGACCTTCATAGAGCAATTGCATTTAAAAGAACCAAAAGTATTGTCCGCACATATTAAGCATATAGTGGCTGCTATTGTAGAAATATGATAAAATATGCTATACTGTTCAAGATAAGGACAGTAAAAGAGATTATGAAAGCTTATTCGTACTTCAAAAATGTCGCATGTACTGGACGACGCGTCACAGACAAGTGACATTTTGATTAACTCATACACTATTGGTTTGTTGAAAGATCAATATAACCTCAGGCGATAACGACACTTTACGAATTGTTCTTCACAACAATTTCTTAAAAATTACCTATTAACAATCTCAAACTAAACAAGGACTTACTCTTTGAAGGACATGGTGAAGCCGTGAGAGGGCTGCCAGGTGGTAAATCCTGACTTGGACCTGTTGAAAATGAATAATTCACAAGCTTTGAAATATTTCATTTTGTACGTTATAGAATAACCGAAAAATCACTTGGTGCATTAAGTATGAAACAACAACAAATTAAACGAAAGGGTTAACCCTTTAACCGTGTATAATTAAGAAATTAATTATTGTAAATTTAAATATATTTTGTATTGACAGCAAAACCGTGGAAAAACATACGGGTAGGCGACAGATCAACAACATACATGAAATAGAATACCAAGTAATACATCCACTAGAGATTTATTTGCTGCACAAGGACGTTATTTTGAAAGAAGTTCCAACATAAACAGGCCGCAAAAACACCGTGGTAAAAGGGTGGCAGCTGACAAAGGGCTATGGTAAGGTTTTAAGTTTTTGTCCACCAAACATGATGACCATACACATTCGCATTTTTTTCACCGTATACCTTATGCATACAACAAGTTTAACTTTTCAGATTGTGGACACATAGTTATAAATGTTTTTTTTTAAATTAAAATATAACTCTTATTCAATACAACTATGTTTACTTACCCTGCGGTGCTGTACGCTTTATAAGTGAAGGTAGTAAACCAGAGAGTGTTCCTGTAGAAAAAATTGATAATTTTCATTTCCTTTTTTATAGTTTAATCATATATACATTTCCCCGAAAAGTTGTTGAGGTCATTTTTTGTACAACGACTTGTTTTTAAGTCTTTGTATGTTACGCAGGGCAAGGTAACGCTAAGTGGGAAATGAGACAATTTTGGGTTGCTAGTTCTGACATTTTAAAACTTAAATGAAGTGGATCACTCTATTCTGAGTAGAAAATGTCAAGGATTTGTACCATATAGTTGGATAATATGAGACTACTAACTTTATTTTGAAACTTCTAATTTCATTGGGGGGATACAAATTCCCTCGCTATCGTCAAAGAAATTGTTGTGCTTATAAATTATTATAAGATGAGTTTGTTTGCCAAATTGCATCTTTATATGAGGAGTACCCTGTTGCTAAAGAAATGTTGAAAGTATGCCTGTTATCTTTAACTGTCGTTTCTCACTAGTTCAATTAGTAGTGGGTGTACTCAAACATCTATATTTTGGTCAAATAGCATTTTGTTTTGATAAAGTTGGTCTTAAATGAAAGGGGAGATATTTTTTTAAGTGAAAATGCCCTATATGGGAAATAGTATATTATCGTCTTCAAAAATCACGGAAACGGATACATGGAGATTTTTAATAATTTGGCAATATCCTGGTGATTTTTAAATATCGGCGATGCCCGGGATTTCAAAATGTCGGTGATTCCAGGGGGGATAAATCGGTGTCAATTTATTTCCCAAGGTATTACTAAAAATTAAAGTGAGGACGTGAGCCCGACCAAACTACTTGACAAGTGAGAGTGTAGTCCGCTTATCATTATACCATAACGGCCTAAGATACAAGTATATGTCATTCCATGACAGTTCCAGCTTTTTACATTAGCTTGCCGCTATGAATGATATTTAGTTTTAACTATTATAGAGCAACAAAGATACATTCTCTGCATTCTTCTGTAATCTAGACAAACAAGGATAACATTTGAAAGACATTCAAAAGATACACACTGTACTCTCAGTAAATTGGTTGACCGTCAACCTATCTCAAGATATATGACATGTTTTAGATGGCACATAGCGTTATTTAAATGTGTACAATTTAAAAGTGTATAGTAGTCGGCCGATGAAGAAACGGATATTTTGATTTGTACTAATAAATACTAAGGTCACTATTGGTTCAATACAGTTTTTAAGAAAGTCCTGACAGATTTTTCAGCCGAGAGGAATGAAGTTATACTCCGAGTAGAGTGAGGCGAAACATTCTAAATTTGTGAAACATATTGGTGCTTTTTTTAGATATGGATACAAAGAAGATGTCATTAACATAGTTAAATTTTCAATTTTTAATTCATATGTACCTGGAGGTGGTGGTTTACATTCACAGAGTGGGCAGCCATTGGAGTCTTCAACGTTACCATATTGACAGAGCATATAACATACACCACCACATTGCGCTGTGAGATTAAATTGACTCATTTTCATTTAGTCGGATCTCGACAATAAGGAATTATTATCAATAAAATGTTACCTTTTGACTAACAAAATAAGGTAAAAGTGAATCATAACATTGTCTACGCTAGGAACATATCTAAAATATAATTGGTATAGATAAAAGTAATAATTTCATCCTTCTCAAATTACATGGATACAGTATTCGTTCACTTAGACTTCAAAATTACATTCGAAAACAAAATGTTGTTATTAACGGAAGTAAGGAAACCAATTATTATCTTAACAGGTATCTTGAAACCAAAAAAACTATATTAAAAGCACTATGGAAGCTAGTTTCTATCCCAAAATTGGTTACGTGATTATCATGAAAACTTTTTGAATTACTGTTCTATTATAAGGTGGTGGTTAAGCTTTTTACTATTGTTAGTAAGAGTTAAATATAAAGAAAAGACGTCAGTAGCCTCGGCTTCCGTAATCTTTGTCAACTGAGAGTTGACATTGTAAACACATACTGTGCTTATGATATATCCAAAATGATACGAGGAAAGGGTGTCCGCCTGTATAAGAAGGGATGCTGTTTCCATGGCTTGAATAGTTTATAATGTTACCGGAATATGATGATTGGAAATAGACGACCCGGGTGCATAGATATCGACCTATTTGTAGAGGTACACTCACATATAACGTCTTTTTTTCTATATCGCCCTATAACCATAATACAAAAATGTATCTTTTGAGTAAGCAATTATAACATTAATTAAAACTAATCACAATATATATATACATATTTACACGGATACAAAAACATATCATAACGAAGTTGAATTTTTATTCCCGATATTTACCTGGAGGTGATGGATTGCATTGGCAAGTTGGGCAGCCATTTGAGTCATACACGCGACCATATTCACATAGCATCATACACACAGGGCCACATGGTGCTGTGGGATACAATTGTAATAATTCGGTTTCTGGTAACTTGACAGAAAAAAACATCTAAGAAATGTTGAAGTATATCTTTCCTTGAACAAATCAAAATAAAGACAAATTAGGATAATTCTGGAAAGCCAACATTTACATAACCTAAGCTAGGGAGAAATAGTCAATGTAACTACGCACTTGATGAAATTACTTTCGTGAACAATAACATTAGGAGCCAAAACATTACTTTGTTTTACATGTTTTTGTTTTATTAATCGTACATGGAGTGCTACGATAAGAATCTTCATAAATCAATTATTGCTTTTAACGTTTTTCACTTCTTTTACACTTTAACTTGTTATTGCCGGTCTCTCATCACCTCTGCGATAGGGCATGATTTTGTTGGTATTAGTCTAGGTCTAAGAAAAGCCGTGATTTCTGGCTTCAATGCAGCTCCTATATTGACCCATGTTTTTTTCATATTATGTAAATATGTTTAAAGATAACTCTGATCTTGTTTTGACCCTTTTATCTTCATAACACTTTAAGTACAGTTTCTTTAGAGAATCATGTTTCTAAGTTACACTTTTTTAGTCAAGTAATTAAAATGTCACGCAACAACAGAGCTACAAACTTAGCAGGTAACGGGGAGAATCCGTGTTCGATTCCCAGGGGTTACGATCGCATGTTTTGTGTCATGATTTGTCATATTTATCTATGATACTTAAAAATCCGTAACGTCATTTAGGTCATTTACATACATTATTTTCATTGACACTTGTTATTATACTAAATTAAATCTTTAATATCACCTGAGAGAAAGGGCTATGGCAAACTACTATCCTATTAGGAAATAATCGGCAAGCTAAAGCAATAACGCTTGCTGATCTTAAATTATGATATAATGAATCTTTAACTTAAATCAACGTGACCAATGTTTTTGAAAAATAATGTAGGTATGTGCCAGGAGGGGCACTTTAGCTCAGCAGCTCTAATCGACTAGCCGCTAATGTATGTGTACTACCGTAACACTCGTTTACGTACCTCCGGGTGGCAAATCCCCTCGACCTGTTGAAAAACAACCAGAAGTGAATATAGTTAAAATAATCATAATTAAAGAAGTGATACAGTTTTAATTTATTCATATTCCTTTGTACTTTGCATGCATTTATGCGTGTATATTAGAAGGACTACTGGTGGTGGTTTGGAAATAGGTTTTTCCTCAAGCAAGAATATAATATCGGTTAGATTCAAATATAACTTCTTATGATAAAAGTCATGACTATTTCATATCCTGTTACCATAAAAAACACTTGGTATTAATGGACCTGTAATGAAACATTGTATAGTTAAACTAACCATATCACATTATAAACTATGGTCAGGATGGCCGAGAAGTCTAGGCAACAGCTGATCTTTAGAGCGAAATGTGATCTCTTGACGCGGTGGCTTAAAAGAACGTTGCAGGTTCAATCCCATCAAATTGTTCAAGGTTAACAATGTGTAAAGTTATCTGAAATGTGGTTGGTGTTTACCGATCGTGCAAACAAGAAAAAGACATCATCAACTTAATATTGATACATAATGGTTAATTGTGGAACATCTGCTTTTAATGACATATTGTTTTAATTGTAGAAGAGCATTTCCCAACGCCATTCATATTCTACCCGATACGAATAACATAAAACTATGAGAAAAGTATCACTTGTTGTTCCTAGACAAAAATTGAATAGACCCCCCTCATTTTCCTAGCTCCATTAAAATACGATTATTGTTTATACGACATAATATGACAGTCCGTTCTATTGGCAATAAATATATTACTTCACAGTGGTTTGAATTCTTGACGTTTGGTCATTGTGGATCAACAGTCAAACAGGTCAAAACATTGACCATCGCACTAGCATTTGCTTATATAGAGACATACACCGTTTATATTTTATGCGTTATCATTTTATTTTTTTATTTTTTTAAAATGAAACTTATTTTCAGCATAATATTATACTTACCCTCAGGTGCTGTACGTTTCTTCATAGCAGGTGGTAAATTATCAATTCGACCTGCAGACAATAAAAATATGATTATTTCTTTTAAAAGACAACTCTTGAATCCATATACCTTAACTGAACAGAAAAAAGTATACCCAAAGAATGACTTTCCAAATCACCCTAAAAGCATCATCTTTGGTAGGAGGTTTAATCAATATATCGCATTTGTTTAAGTGAAACTGGATTTTAAATACATACGCAAAAGCCAGGTATCTAGTATACTGGTAAGCAACATGCATTTGCCGTTTACATTGTACTTGCTGAAAGCAACAAGATGTCTTTTTGCAAAACATTTTGATATTGACAGAATAGATTCAAAGACATTACCAATACAAAGAAACATTTTTAAATGGGTCGACAAGCTTTGATAGATATGGTTCCGTTAAACATTTAAACGCTAAAGTGAATATCGTGTTGGTCATAGTGGTCGCCTTCTAAAACAATGAACGTCGGAAAAAATGCGCAGAGTCGAGATGTCTGCTACAAAAACACCAAGGGCAACACCCAGACCAGACTGTAGATAACGAACGTTATATTCTCATACTGACATGTCTTGGAGGATGTTAGACTGTAAAGTTTGAATAGAAGAAAGAGACCACGCCTAGTTTCAACAGGATGGTGCTATACCTACCTCACACCGTACGTGCTTTATTGGACACTGCAATGGCTCAGAGAACAATTGACTGAACGAATCATCAGCCGCAGAAAAGCTCATCCTTGGTCTCCGCACAGCCTTGATCTTAGTCTATTGGACTTTTATCTTTGGGTGAACTTGAAGGATAAGTTATGTGGCAACACCTTTGAGAACACTCACCATCTTTAGACTTGTGGAATGTTAGAAAACCAAGAAAAGCTAGGCCAAATAGTTTACATTGTCCAGAATTTGGATTGTATCTTCATGAAATTCATCATTTATGATTACGATATATATGATGTTATTCCTGTAAAGTATTCTTTTCCTTACATTAAAAATAATAATTTTGTAACTCTTTTCTTTGGTATAATTTTTTTCTGGTCACTTGGTATTATCAAGAAAAACAAACAATATGTGTTTAATCTTTTGGGAAAAGTCATATTTATGTTCTAAACCCATCAACTAACCTCCTGAAAGTCCCCGACCACCTGGTAGTAACGCCTCTCGACCTGTTAGAAAATAAAAGATATGAATATAACTTGAAGAATGCTTAAACTGTTCTCAGTTAAAAGGTTGGTGAAGTTTACTGGTGTTTGTGTGAAAGAGTGTGCTGTTGGTTTATTGTGAACGATTTAAACCCCTCGCTCGTTATTCAAATATAGCAATAGAAAAGAAGTTTCTAAAAGAATAAAGCAGACATTTAAGTCTGTTCAAGTTAAAACCTTAACGTTGTAGTAAAAAGCACATACATAACTCATTCGACTTGAATTATCTTTTATATTTCTAGTCATAACAAGTTATAAGAATTGAATACGACTGACAAACATGAACAAATAAAATAATACACAGCAGTTGCCCAGAAACATTCGTACCTTCAGAATGTGTATGTCCCTCAGTCCCTGGTGTACCTGGTGGTGAAGCGTCTGGTGGACCTGTAAACAAATAGTATATAACTATTATGAGTTTAAACATAGACACTTAAAACAGCAAAATCGTAGGCGAAGGGCATGACTATCTACGGGAAGCAGTGAAACCTGGTCGCCCTCGGGTTAGTTCCTTATTACTTCAGGCTAAGGTAATATAGTGTAATGCTCGTATCACGAGGACATGTTGCATGCACAACGATTTTGAAGTGTTGTGCACTTTAAAGGATCATAGAGAAAACAACTGCTTTTCAAATACACAAATAGTTGAGGCAGATGCCTCTCTTGTCCCTTATCGTGACAACCACGGCCTTTTCCTTCTACTTGTGTATATATAATTTTGTTTTGATCGGAGCCTAGGTAACAGTTTACGTGACGATTCGCCGATGGCATTATATAACTAATATCTAGACACATAATTTACAAATAGTTTGAAAATACTTTGTTGATTATTTCACGAATTGAAACCGCGTTAGTTACCATGAACATACACCAAATACATATACGTGTTAATCCCTACGATGAGGTGGTCATAATGATGAGTGTAGTAACTATACGAGTTATTCCACCCGACCTTGCTCGGAAAAGTTATAAAGTATTTTTTGTGTTGCATTTTTACAAAAAATAAAACAAAGTACGAATTTACTTCATTTCCCTAAAAGGTTTGTAGCAACACTTCAGAACAATTTGTTTGCTAAGTTGGCATGAAGAGAGGAATTGTGTACTTAATACACGAATTGTCTTGCTCTCCGTATAATCGTTTTGAAGCAACAGCTTGATAACTTACACAATGTAACTGTGTACAAACTATAGAATCAACATTGTGCCGCCTTCTTAAAATCTGATGCTTATGTAAGAGCTGCGATTATAGTTAACGTTTATTTGCGTTAGTGGCTTAGCCAGGTAATTTAAAAGGGGAGAAGGTATGTTTCTAATCCTTTAATGACTTTAAATATCGACAAAAAAACAAGTATATCGTACAGCATTTATGAAACTAAACATTATCTACAAGGAAGGTAGGTTAAGTATTTAGATACCTATTAAAGTTAGTATGAAATTGTTGGTACTCGTGCTTATCACTAAAACCTAGTTTGAAATTCTACAAACTTTTTACGGCTCCTTCCACTGTTTAAATAGAAAATAATATGTCGGCTAAAATTAAAGACGAATTAAAGAACGGATGAAGTGTTTAACGGACTAGACTTAAATCCGATGATAAAGTGTTAAACGGACATTGTAAACGCTCTACTGAACCACCCCTCTCTGCGCAGGTAGATCTATCAACCTCAAATGATCAATGTACGTCTCTACATTTATTGGTTGTGTTTGAACATAGGACATGTCGTTTGCTTCGTTGTTACGTCAATAGTTATTGTTAAGTTGTGATGCCAAAATAATGTGTACTACAACATTTTAGTTGACGTTAAATATATTAGTCGTTAGGGGTTTACACTTTGGATATTTTGTTATTATGGATGAACAGTTGAGTTCTCACCCCTTGACCACCAAGCAACAATTCGTAGATATAAAACGTGTTACAGTTAGTTGTTGGACAGTTATACTTTTTGTAATCATAGACTTACCCTCAGGTGCTGAACGTTTCTTTATGGCCGGTGGTAAATCATCAACGGGACCTATAATGAATAAAATGTATATAAATATATGCTATGAACATAAATCAAATGATTTGTACATAAACAATTAACACCAGGTCACAAGCTATTAGTAGCAAGCAGGCTGCGTCTTGGTATGATATACATTAATGTTATGTTTTACCTTGATCCAAACATATCATTTGATTAGCACAACGAAAACGTTTCAACAACAAAATGCTATGATATTACTTAGCAGAAAATATATTACATCCGAAACTGTCTTTGTCACACATGGTAGTAGCTCAGACAAAATCAAAGAAAGCACATAGTTACCACGAATATTATTCTGTCAATAACTGCATATTTGTAGTTTTTTTAAATACTTATGTTCTTCAGTCCACTGAACGACTACCGCTGTATAATGTCATGATATTAACAAGCTACGAAGTATCATACTTTATACGATTGAAAAAAATCAGACATCTTTAGTTTATATATTTCATCTTATATACTCTTTACCTTTTCGGATATGCCGGTCAGATAGCTGAGTTTGTAAGACAGCCAACTTTGGAATGGATTATCGGTATTTTATACCAGAATAGGCCTTACATATCACTTTTAATAAACGGGATTTTCTCAGCGGTATCACCTGACAAGTGTATTTTTTGGATTCGTGCTCAGACTTGTAGGTTCGGGTACTATATTACATAACTCGGTAGGATACAAGAGCATTTATAAACCTTACATCATCTGTCCGTCAGCACGAAAAAGTACCGTCTTCGACATAATCGTCTTTGTTTGAATAGTCAAAGTTAACACCAATCTAAATTTAAACATGTATCACCATCTGAATCGAGGCCTTAAAATAGTAAACATGTGTGGACTATTAACTCGGTTTACCATTTTTGTTGGTGAAGAGATTTGTCGTTACATTTGTGAATAGATTGATCTGATGCCTGCTATTGAGAGATTATCGGAAACTGGACGACGTTAATGGAGACGTTAAATACCAATATGTATAAGGAACATGCAAGTAATTAAAATGATCATTGCACTATAGGGATATAATCAAATACAGCATACTCTCAATTCCAGACGATTATGCACCATTTGGAAAAAGGCATGCATATGTACTAAAACCAAGAACTTACCTACTGAAACTCCTTTACCGCCTGGTGGTAGGTCTTCTCGACCTGTAAATAGTTAGAAATGTAAGATATACATGAATGAAAACTAAGACGGCGTTAATGTGTTATAACTTATGAATATGTTAGATCTTTGTTTATATCCCGTGTGTATTTGAATAGTTGATTGTAACTGTTAAAGACGTATCACAATACAAAATGTAATTACAAAAACTATACATGTTTGTCATGAACAAAGTCCAAACAAGTGAAATATGACAGCAGGTACGTGTATCTTGTCAAGTTTAAACCCTCAAACTAATGCATATAAGAGGAAAGTAACCATGCGGGAAACGTGCATATTACACTTCTATCTCAGATTTCCGTAACTAGCTATCATGAATAAATCAATCAAAAGTTTGAAGATGGCAATACCACTGAAAATGGCGTCCATATTATTTTTATGAAAAGAAGGTTTCAGAAACATAGCTACCTTCAGAATGAGTATGGCCAATAGTTCCTGGTGCACCCGGTGGTAAGTCATATTCATCTGTTGACAATCATTGTTTTATAATTATAGAATAATAATGTTCAAAACTTAATAGATTTATATATTGTTTTAAATTATGAACAATTAGATAAGAACACTGTGTTTATGGACTTTTCATATCTTATTTATTTTGTGTATCCGTTGCGTTTGTAGAATGGTACGAAGGCAAACAAATCGTGGTCACATGTATTACATTTGACTTTTTCTGACGCGTCTTTCTTTTCATTATTCTGATAATCTGATATGATCCAAACAATTTTATTTTTTTGAGACGGCCCATTACAATAAATTAGAAACATGAGTACTCAGATAGAATACAAACCCGAAACAGAGTAAAATTATAAAACATTTTATTTTTGTTCCATGTCAGCGTTACTTAAAAATAGAATATAACTTCATCAAAATGTGTATTGATAAACATTGAGAAAGTTAACTTCCTGCTTGGATTGCAATCAATAATACGCTTTCAACGATTTATTAAGGTCGTGTGTTGCGCGGCGCAAAAGAACACAGTGCATGTCCACAATAGAACACAGTGCATGTCCGCGCGATAACTTGCGAACCATTTATATTGAACGTAGGGCAGGCAGCAAGGCGGAAGAATAAAGCTGCCAATCGAGTTGATCTCCATTATCCCTTCTTAATTAGTTTGAATTCCATAACTCTTTCTTGAGTTATTGTGACCACAGACAGACACACAGACAAACGAGCAGCGTCACTATACCCCCACGAGTAGTAAATACTCGTTTTCGGGTACAAATAGCAACATTTTCAATATAAATGTTTTGATCAGAATGTTAACAACATGTACAATTTATTTAAAACAAACGTTCTTCTTAAATATGCGTGTTCTCCTCAAGTAAAGTAGAAAGATAATTGTAAGATGGTTAGCAAACACTCTTCTCAAATATGTACAATTTATTTAAAACAAACGTACTTCTTAAATATGCGTGTTCTCATCAAGTAAACTAGAAAGATAATTGTAAGATGGTTAGCAAGCACTCTTCTCAAACCTAAATTGAATTTTTAAATAAATGTATTTAATTGATTGTTGTTTGTTTTAGCATTGGAGTTAAATACCAATCTGAAATGTAAATCACATTGCCAAATCAAAGCGCATAAAATAAAAACACAACTACAGATGTTTTGGCGTTTTCTATGTGCTATTTCTGTTGATAAACATACACAGAACAAAATTACTAACCTAGAGACGATGAATAACCCTGTGCACCTGGTGGTTTAGCATCTTGATCTGTTGAAAATGTTTAAATGTATTGAAATAACTTATTAAATTCTTATGAATTATGAACATTGGGAAATACCGATTTATTACATACTAAGCGAAAGCTATGAATTTTAATTCAAATACTAATGTTTTGCATCATCTCCAGAAAAGGGTTATTAATTTGCGCCCTACATATTTGACGCTATTAAATGGCATGCGAACCTACAATTGATAAGAATAATACAAATATATATATTAATACTATTAAATAATGATTGATGTTCTACATGTATGATGCTATAAAACATTGATTTATGTTGAATGTAGTTCATGTTGAACGCATATTCATAATACTGAGGCATATTTGTACTAACACACTTGACTTTGTCAGTGGTCGCACCTAAACTGAAATAAAGAATGGTTATTATGTGTGTATATCTAAACAGAAAATAAATGTATACCAAAGTATGCTGGCTTAAATTCATAACAAACTTAAATCAAATTAAATATTTATCTGTGAACATAAATACTTGAACTTTCTTCCTTTTAGGTAACATGTCTCACAAACACAATTGACGCAATTTCGCCCGAACTCTTCTTTGATAAATATATATTTTAATGTTATGTGCTGGTAATTCATTGCACTACGACTGAGATTGCACGTTCTCAAATGTTCACTGAAAAAGAATTACGGATAAGTACAATCCCTAGTTTTGTAATTGTTTCTTTTAAAGTACTTATCTTACATTATAAAACGTTGACTAATGCTGTTTTGAATGTAAATGACCCCCTTGCCCATTTTATACTCTTAAAAAGACAATCGATGTAGAGTTGTTGCAATGTTAAACTCTCGATTATAACATATGTTGCATGCATTTATTAGGTTCAGAAACGCAACAAAAAAGGCTTTAAATAAGTTCATAATATTCACACAAAATCATTGAATTACCTTCAGATACTGCTACACCCGGTGCTAAATCCTGTTGACCTGATGACGATGTAAATGTGAACAAAAATAATTTATCAGAACTAAAAAGAAAACAAAACAAATTTCTAAAATGTTATTTTCGTTACAATTGTGTCTGTATATTACAACCCCTAACTGGAAATAGTATCAATACGTGACTTTCAATCATTATGTTGGGTTTTTCTAACACAAGTTCATCAACATTTAACACTTTTATGCCTATATTATTTATAAAATTGTCATGAATAGGAAAGTACGAATCACGTGACAGACTTGAAAAAAAGCTAACAAGAATAAATTAACAAAAAATGCTTGACAAAAATATGTTCGTATTATTTCAAACAGCCTTACAATAACGTTACACAACTCGATAGGAGTCGGGTTAAATTAAGCACAATGTGAACTCGACTTGAAATCTCTACATTGTTTAGACTGTCTCACGAGCTACTAAATCTTTAAAGAATGAGTAATACTTACTTTGACTTAGAACTTTTGGGTCTGGGCCTTCAGAAGTTGATTTGACCAGGTGTGCCACACAAATCTGTTGATACAACATTTTAAGGTAGCTTGCTGATCAGTGCTTGTCATGTTCAATATACAACATCCTTAAAGTTTAGCGACCACTGTGTTTATAAAATAAGATGCGCCCTAGACTATTGGTTTGCTTTATAAATAAGGCTCTCCTTTTACAGAAAAAAACAATTACTTCAATATGGCAAAATGGTGCATGTTTTGTTGTATGCTTACTTCATGTCATTTTCTTCAACTGTCGAAAAAACAGAACTCTCTTAAGTCAGCTGCCACCACTTGGGTGAGAAGAAATTGTGTATACCTGAGTGTGACAAAATATCAGTTATCTTGGTTTACCTTAAGCAAATTCACTCCGTCTTAGTTTTTAAACATTAACTGAAACATACATCATACCCGACTATATATTGAGAAACGCGTATTACTAACGAAAAGTCACCCTGAAGTCCCTAAAATATTTTTATCCGATTATGGTCACACCGTAAACAATACATTTTGTTTTGCATCAGCAACACTTTTCATTTGTTACCATTTTCGGTCCATTCTAAGATCTTCATATTTTGATCATGTCATCACAGCGGCTTTAAAATGACAATGCTTTTATGGGACAAACCAAAAACACTTAAACAAAATTACTCGATGTTATATGTCACACTGCGTTGTTGCGTCCACTTCTATGTATAAATCATGTTATTTTGTAAATACACCATAATATTGACAAATTAGAGGGACACACACAACTTTAATTGAAACGGTTTGTGATAAAACGACATTTGGGTACAAAACAACACACAGCTTAAATAGGTCTTAATTGGGTTTTTTTAAAGTTTAATAAAGACTTGCCGATATAAACAACAATAGAGGTTATTGAGTTGTTCTACAGTAAAGATATTGACTAGAATGCAGCTAAACTATGGCTGTTTACAATGTTTAAGGTAGGATAACCACCCTTGTAATTTGGATATGAATGTGTATCTCTTTGTGAGAAGGATAATTTGAGGCTGTGAAGCAAGATCAACGAGATAAAACCGTGAGTGATTTAAATGATTTTAAAAGAAGAAAGTTAACATTACACTCTAGGTTATAAATACTAAATGTATTACGTCAAGGTGACCCTTCAACCTTAAAGGTAATCAATTAACCCTGCATACAAATCATATGTAGTTTTAACTGAGCCATTCTGTTTATACAGGTCAAGTGTCACGTTTACATAGAGACAGCTTTTGTGACCTTCTCGTAGAAGGCTATTGGATTTAAGTTATTTGTGTGATGACTCACTTTAAGAGTATTAAAACGTGCCAACACGCCTCATTTTACTGGTAGGATAGAAAGTTCTGGTTGTTTATTTCTGACTAAACTGATCTGTCTTTCGGCCATCTTGACCTTTGGATTATCCTATTACTTGTAATTAAAACGCCTCTACCTGTGCCATTCTCATCTAATTGTGAGGCGTATGTTTTGAAAATAATTATCCACTTCGAAGGTTGCTTTAAAATGTTTTATCATTGATGCTATTTTTATGTCTGCCAAAGATAGTGTTGACAATATTTTTCACTAAGGACCTTCTCAAAATATTTGTATCTTTTTTTTAAATAGATTCATTGCCCTTGAGTTTTTTGCAACATGTTCTTTGTTACTTTTCTCAAATGGCCGTTGTTGTACTCTCTTTGAGTACTCATTTTTATCTTGTTTATAATGCAGTTGACTATAACAGCGTTGACTCAAAATTGAATATTTCTTTATAACTTGCAATGTGTTTGTTAGTCTCACTTAAGTCTGAAATAGTCCTTAAACTTAGATTATTTAGGTGTCATGCTTTCAATCTCTAGTTCAGAGTATTTTTGGTAATAGGTGTTTCACTACATTTACACAGTATTATCATGGGCGTAGGCAGGAATTTTTTCAGGGGGGCAACATTTTGAAAAAAATATCGAGCAATGTTAGCTCCAATCTGAGCGCCCGAGCCATGTAGGGGGGGGGGGGTTGAAAATATGCCAAGTGAATCAGTGCATTTAGAGCCATTTGGTAGATTAGGCACGTAGCCAGGATCTTGGGGGGACAACCTTGGATATCATTAAATCAAAGTCCGCGTAGAGGCCGATGTTTTTGTGTTTGGTTTAAACTGATAGAAATAAAGACCAAAATTAAGACGCAATTTTTGAGATTAGTTACAAATTGTGAATATTTAGAGCATTTAAGATCTCAAATGGGGGACTTTTCCCCATGCCTCGCTGGCTACGCCCCTGTGTAGACTCAACTGTATAATTTGATTGTTGAACAATCTTGTTTTTGAGGTTTAAGGATCAACTACTTCTACCATATATTCTGGTGCAATTCCTTTGAACAAATATGTTGGCAAAAAGCAACAATAATATTAAAATATAAAAACGCGTTTATATACTCATCAATGGTAAAAAAAACAACATATTGGAGATATTTGTTAAATAGTTGAAAACAAAGTTAAGAACCTCTACTAATATGGGAATCACGAGCAAAGA
>JAUUEB010064187.1:0-15816 GCA_032362205.1 Clione limacina | reverse complement strand
GAGAGAGAGAGAGAGAGAGAGAGAGAGAGAGAGAGAGACCAGTTTTGGCGAGTAATTTAGTAACGCAATGTCCTTGTGTTGTTTAATGCCATTAGGTTATTGTATAACGAGACCCAATCGGTAACTGTTTGTTGATGACCTTGCTTTCCTCATTAACCGGATTTGTTTGTTTTATTCTGTTCTATCTATTTCTTCTTTTTCAAGAAATAATTTGTTCTAGACATTAAAAACTATCTACGCGTGCTCGAGTACGCAGTTATTCCTCATCGGAAGGTGAACGTTTTTGTAAGCGCTCACAACAATATATCTAAGTAATCTAATGTTGAGAGGAGATTGTCCCACTGATACAACACAGACTTCAACTTCTGGATATTGATTTTCTTTTCTTTTTGTCGAAACTTGGTTGAGGTTGCGTGGAACATGTCTGAGTGTCCCAAGTGACCCTGTTCCATACAAATCAAAGACGTTTTTTGTGGACAACAACGTTCCAGTTCGTTTATCTCGGATGCTTGTGGCAATCTGTCGGTGCAATGAACTCGCACCGGCTGTGAATATATTCAATGTTAAAAACGTAGTTCAAGTTGCGTTTGCTATGTAAGCGTCCATTTTTGTTCCAGTTATGTTGTGGTTGTGGCATAAACTTTGGGGTTTAACAAATACAAACGACGCGATTGTCTTGAACTGTTCATGACTTCTCGAAAATACAGTTAAAATTTATTTTGTTTGAGATCTTTATCTTTTATCAACTTTGCAGTATGTTCTTAACTCTATTTACTTATTCATTTAAATTTTTTAAGCAACAACTATTCTTAAGTAAACTACCAAGAAAACAATGTAAACCCTGTGCGTTTGTCAGGTTGATAACACACTTAGATAACACATTATGAGTACAATAGCCAATTTTAAAAATATAATTGAAGAAAGACACTGGCCATGCTCATTGCCTTTCACCACCTGGGGTCGCATTGGCCAAAGTTCGCCCGCATACACACACATGTGCACACTCGTGCTAGGTTTGCTTAATGATCAAATAGGTAGACTACATCAGTTTAGTTGCTACACTAACGTCTCAGTTCAGGATTTCCCATCGTCCTTTGTGTTCTGTTCTTACTACTAATGTATATTTTTGGAACTCAAGGTTAACAAAATTAGGCAAACAGATGCTTGTATTCGGTATTCCAGGTAAAAATGCGTGGTTTACCCCACCTGGATGACAGAATATGAGAACATGATGTGAATGCTTGAAGATAACAGAGCCGGACGTCTTCGCTGTTTCCTATTTCCCTAAAATATTGCTGCACTAGTTATAAGTTTCTATCTAAGAATACTCGTTCCAGGAAATGATCTATATCCGTAACGCTTGTTCTCCGAATCTTGTGTAACCTATGCTTTTTTTCTCTGTTTGACATAGTGTTATCACTTTATCCTACCTAAAAGCAAGAAAATGTGTCTGACTTTAAGCCAGACTCACAGCAGCACTGGGTGTGGTCGCGTGCTCTTGAGAAATTATTGATTTTACCAGATACAGTATCAATCTAAACACTTTGTAAAACTGTTCTGAGTAAAAAATGTGCTTGAAATATTGAATCCAAAACTGTAGGGACGACAGCGAATTTTGTGAGCTTGAATAATTCCTCTTGTGTTTATCTTTTCTTTATCATTTTCCATAAAAACATATCTAATTAAACAAAAGCAATACACAATAGCAATGAACCAATATTTAAAATAGTATGTCATATTTTCCGTGATAACGCCCTCCTTCGATCTAGATCCGCCCCTGTCAATAGTGACTCAAATAAGCCAAACCCACACTGATACTTTACAGACCGATTACATATTCGAACACTTGCATTGTTTTTCAAAAGCATTGGTACCAAAGGAAGAAGCAAACACAACTTCAACCTTACTTTTCTAAAAGTTTAAATCAGCGATTTTTCTAAAAAAAAAATCAATCGTCGTGGCATACACATTTTTCCTTTTTGTTCACAAACCTCAGCCCCCGTTCTTTCACTACCTATTCCCCATACATGTGGTGTGAAAATAACCGTTGTCTGAACCATTGACCCGACAATTGATGAATGGTATACAAATGTCAATCATTGGCCATGCACAGCTTTGTTTCAATGGCTACTAGGAGTGTAGGTAGTTATTTGTCAGCAGTCTGTGACCACATACCGCATTAGTCAGCATTTTTTGTAACATAACCATGACCAAAGATAGTAGATAAAAGTATGATGATCTGTGACCATGACAGCCTTTGTGTGATTGTGTCAGTGAAACCTTGGTAAAGAAGACCCGAAAAGGCGTAAGCATATAATTGAGGATAGTGGTACCGGCTTCGATCCAGCGAACTGAGCAATTTTATCTTGTCACATTACCTGTAATATTTTCTTTAGACGAGACAAATCATTTGAAATTGTTAAGGATATTGAGCCTATTTAGAAAAGGGTTGTCTCAAAGTGTTCTTACGTGCATTACACTGATAACAGAACTCAACAAATTAGAGTACGGACGGCGAGAGAAAGAGAGGGGAAATACAAAGGGTCGTGATTTCGACACCAGATCATTGCACTTATTAGTTTAAATACGGTCAGTGCATATGCACTAGAAACCCGGGGCAAGGGACCAGAAAAACTGCATTTTGACAAATAATTGCTTTGTGTGTAAAAGGCGTTTGGGTTTAACCGCTTGCATGCTGGTTGCGCAATTATGATTCGTGTGAAGTAAAATTTGGTATGTGCCTTAGGTGTGGTTAGTTTGTCGGTGTTAGCAATGAAGCAAATACATGGCTCCTAGAAATGTCATCTGTAACCGGTGAAAAAAATGTTGACGTCATCAGAACTTAATGAGATTAACATCAAACGTTCCACTTTACCTGAATGTCGGTTCTTAGATTACCTAGTCCACTATTTAGTCAGAAGTATGACGTACCTGTGTCGGTTTTCTTCTCTTTGTGTAGCTGTCAGGCAAGGGACAGAATAATAAACCAGCTGCTTTACCTAACAAAGAGACCTCCAGTTTAATTTAGTTGTAAACATAATGTGATGCACCGAGTGCTTAGACATGTTTATAAATATATATGTGCCTATGTTGATCATTTGTCATTATAAAAAAAATCGTTATAAATCGATTTTCTTTAAAAAAAAAAAGACGCATTCCTTAATTCCTTTTAATTTCAAACATAAATAATCCATATCAGTAGTAAACCGTTACTGCTGTTGGGTGCAGCATTCGGTCACGGACCGTGGTATGTGGTTACTATATTAGTAGTAAAGAAGGGCAATGTCCTCCTAAGAATGTTTTGCCAACCTTCTTATGTATTACTAATGAGGATCAGCTGAGTTGATCCCAAGACAAGGGTCAACCCCATGTGTCCTCGTGGTATGGCTTTTCACGATGACCTACTTGACACATTACAAGGTGGACAGTGGACACAAGTCAGTATACATCACTTGTGCGACGACAGCGTTTTTTCGATTGTTAAGCGTCACATGATGCACAATCAAAGGAGTCAGAGATGGTGGGCCGATGGGCGATCACATGGGCAGCTTGCCAGAAACGAGTGCGACAATCAAACAAACACAAATAAGCACAGCTGAAAATGATAGATATACAGACTATATAACACATTTAATAAGGTGTGAAGTGGTAGTGGGCGTGAGTACCAGGTGCGTAGCAATGACTTTAAAAATGGGGGGGGGGGGGGTGGCAACGTTGGATTTTGACAAATCAATGGCCGAATTGTTATCTTTTAGCTTGGGTTCACACTGGCATAATATACGTAATTGTTCGGCTAATATCGAGTACGTATAGTTCATGAGCCGGTGTATATTTTGGGTTAGGGTGGGTAGGGTACATGTAACATAAATATAAGAATGTCTGTCGCCGATTTATGTCTATATTGTGCTCAATATTTAGGTGATAATGAATGTTACTATAAATATCAAGTTGTGGTTAAAGGCAAGTTCTACATAGCAGCGACTGTATCCGCCTGTAAAAAAACAAACAATGGAAATTTTATTCCTGCTCATGACCTGCCAGGAATTACAGTCATGCATAGACGGAATAAAATACACATTCTCATGTAATGAAAGAGCATTTGTGCTATCCATGATTCAGCAATCTTTTATCTCTCTATATAAATCTATGTCGGAATCTCTTTTGGGAGTTAGATGATGGCATAGGCAAATCTTGATATGACGGTGCAAGACATTTCATGTATGTATTTTAAAAACTAGATGTCGAGATCACACGATCTATTTTTAACAAACTAAGAATTCTAATTATGTTTATATCGTGATACCCTTTGTCGTTGCTGATGTATATTTTCTTTTCTTTTTTCAGATTAAATCCCAAAGACAAAATGGTGCAAATTGCAGTTGTTCAGGGCCAGCAGCCTCCAGAGCCTCCTCCTCACTACATTGACATGCTGGATGTTGCAGTCACAGACATTGATACACACATGTATTCTTTGTCAGACAAAGACACCCAGCAGCCTTCAGAGTCAGCCCCAGAGGCAGTGGCATCTGAAATCCTCACACCTAGTCACTTTCAATCCACAGATGTGTTCATGTCTTCCAATGTCTTTCAACAGTCAAACATTTTTCCATCAGAAACACCATCGCCATCCGAGTGCCATTTTAACATGTCTCAGAATTTCTGTCCAATCAAATCACCACTAGAGGAAACAACTTACGAACTTGTCTCTGATGAAGGTCAATATTACTCACATCCAAATGCCTATGAATCATATCATTCTGACTCTCCTGCCATACCATGTGACATTCCTGTATTGTCAGACTTTTTATCCACCACAAACACATCTCAAAATGTTGACTCATTCCAGTCATTGAACTTAGATAATCAAAACATAAATGAATTTTGCAATCAAAGTGTTCAAAACACAACCAATTCTACCATTAAGGGCATTTCCTGGAACCTAGAGAGCAACCAGTTTTACCAAAGCAGTGACAGCCTTCTAGGGTTAGATAACAGTCAGCATGTCATAGAATACAGTAAACGTGTTAAGAGGGAAAGAAAAGACAGTTCAGATAGTTGCAGTTCTACATCATCTACCTCATCAAGAGAAACCTTCAGCAGTTCTTACATGGACACTATTTCCAGTGTAAATAGCAGGGACTTCCTTCTCAAGCATGATGAGTCTGATGAGGAGACTTTGAGCGAACCCAAGGAGCCAGAAATTGTGCAAACAATTTACTTTAACAATGGCTGCGTATCATATTCAAGTTCAGAGAAGCTTGAAACTGAAGATGAAGTTGAAAGTGAAGGTAGCATTCATGAGGCAGAAGTTGACCAAGTTCAGCAACCCCTGCTAATTGACTGTGATACAGCAGATAGCTGTGAAGTTAAATCAGATCAACTTGACAGTTCTGAGGAACCAAACATGGACATGGAAAAGCCGGTCCTTGATGATTTTGTACCTCATCACCTCATTCCTATCTCAGAGCATGAAATCTTGTCTTCTTTTGTTGAAGAATATGAACCAACAATGTATACCAAAATTACAAACAACATAACTTACAACGTCGATGAGTCTTTCCTATTTGAAAGTCAGACAAGTCTTGGGGAATCTGAGACAACCAAGCATAGCTATATGGCAAACACCATGCAAAACCTTCATGAACGTTTGAGTTTTATTGACTTAACAGAAATATCAAAAGTTGGTAGAGCATGCCAAAAGGCACTTGTCTATCTCAAAGACGATTTGACTTTTGGATCTCTTGTCTCCCTGAACAACATGGTCAGCAAGGGATTTGACAAAGAAAAAGATGCTCGTCAGGGTGTCAGTCTGATTGAAAGTGGAAAAGATACAAACATCATTCCAAGTTCACGCCATAGAAGAAACCTTATTGCCCTCAGTGTGTGCATAACACTGATGTTCATTGCAATTGGGTCTGTGAGAAACCTACAAAGCAGCATAAACCATGAGGGTGGTGTTGGTGTCATATCTATGACCTTTGTCTTTATGGGTTACATGTTAGGAAGTGTCTTCAGCGTCTCTATTGTTCAAAACTTTCAACCAAAGAAATGCATTGTCATCAATCTTATCCCTAACCTGCTTTATGTGGCTGCTAATCTGTATCCAGTCATGTGGGTCATGGTTCCAATCTCTCTCATTCAGGGCATCTCTTCAGCCATTTTATGGAACTCCATGACAACATATGTCATTCTCCTTGCCAGAGGATATGCAAAGAAAAGGCAGAAGACATTTGAGGTTGTTTCTTCATCTTTCTTTGGTACATTCTGTTTGATATACCAAAGCTACATTATAATAGGAAACCTGATCGCTTCTTTGGTGCTAATGTCTGGGTCATCCACTGCTATCTTAGAAAATACTACAATGGCAAATGCTTCACTCATCGACATTCCAACATTAAATAATTCTATAAATACAACATTTGATACTGAAGTTGGTAACTCTCATCTTCATCTCTGTGGTGCCAAGTTTTGTCATCATTTTGAATTAAGCGGATCTGGCTTTGCTGTCAGTGATGAAACCAAGTACTTACTGTTTGGAATCTACATGGGTTGCATAGTTTTAGCTCTGCTGATTGCTATATTTATTTTAGAACCATTGAACAACAATATCATGACCTCAGGAATCCGACCTATACAGAGATTGAAGTCTCAGCTTCTGTCACTAGGCAAGTTCAGCTTTGATGGCAAATTCCTTCTCCTTTTACCTCTCTTGATGTACTCAAGCTTACAGTTTGGATTTGTGTCAGCAGAAGTTACTAAGGTAAGAATGATACCAGTGAACAGTCTAAGTCATATATTGTTCATGTTTTTTTCAAACTCAGATTTGAGATTATGCTTTTTTTTTAATCCGTTTTATACACTTAACTTTTCTGGAATTATTTTTATATGTAAATTAGTTTGTTGATTAATTATAAATCTCAAAAAAACAAACAAAGAAAAAATTAAAATGAAGAATTTTGTTTTTCACATTATATTAACATGATTGAATTCAGACATTTAAAATAATGGTCTTTTTGAAGAAGATAAATTACCTGTGCACATTAAGCATTGTGCTTGATAAAATGATGATGAAATATTAAGTTATTTTAAATTATAATAAAAATTCAAATAATTTGTGTTGAATCCATTTAAGATTTTTAAATTGTAAAAGTTTGGGAAACATTTATTGCAAAAACAAATTTAGTTGACTATGACATCTTATTTTCTGTAGCCTTTCTTGTCAGATTTGCATTTCACCAACATTTATAATATGAATTAACAAATATGATTTCATCATTCTCTGATTACAGGCATTTGTGACATGTCCACTAGGAATTCACATGGTTGGGTACACAATGATCTGTATGGGTTTGTGTGGCAGCATCAGCTCCTATCTCTGTGGTCTCTTGACAAATTACTTGGGACGAATTCCACAAATACTTACTGGTAAATTGTTTATAACAACTTTTATGTGATTTTCAAAAATTCAATTTATATATTCCAATGTGTTGACACTATTTAAATATCTTCTATTCTTGAAGTGAAAGGAGTGGCATATATTCATTATTTGTGTTTCTTCTTCTCTTTCATCATCTTATCATCTTTTCATGTTTCAAATAACCAATATTTGTGAAGGAAATTAAAATGATGATAACCTTAAGTTGTATTAATAGGTATTTATTTTTAATATAGATTTTTTAAAGATGTTGAGCTGATGTGGCCTAAAGCTTTTATTAACTGCTTAATCAGACAGACAAAATTGATAATTATTGATAATTTTAATCATTTGGCACCATTTTCAAGATGGCGTAGAATCACATATTGCTGTCCTTACAATTGTAAGAACATCTGTATTATATAAGTGTTACTATCTGTTTTTAACTTTCCATCAAAGCTTTGAAAAATCTTATGATAAACAATAACTGGAAAATGATGTGTTTTTCAGATACAATAACATTTTTTTAGTTAATTCATTCCATATTCTAATAGTAAAATATTTTATTTAATATTTTGCCTTATTTCGTAGAAGGAAGGATACAATTTTAGACTATGAATTTAAGTTTGAATTTGAAAATTTACAAGTCAACCATTTAAGTTATGACACACCTCTTACTGGAAATCAATTTGTTGATGGATAGAGAACTAAACTATTATTCAAATGGCCCACTTTCCCAAATCAAAACTTATAAAAAAAGTCATAAGAATTTGATGAGTGTTGTAGAGTAAGATGAAATGAAGCACATTATCTTATTAATCATACCATATTTTTCACAGTGTCATTACCATCATGAGGGGTGGCCTCGTCTCCAACTCTGTGACCTTTATTTCCAATTTTTTTTGCCACTGCAATCTCCTTGATTGCCACCTTTCTCTGCTGCTGCATGCACAGTGCGACCACTCTCTGAACTTCGTCTTTCCTTCATTCTAATTTCAGCGAAGATCAAAAGGTATAAGATGGACGAGAAACTGGGCTGGCGTTGGAACTCATCACCCAAGAGTATCATTTATTGTGTCAGAATGTGTGCCTCTGCTGCCTAGTATTGTCTTGAAGACTTGCTTAACCTCCTCATCCTCTTTACCCAAAACTTAAGAGAAGATTGGACCAGATGGTGTAACTGGATCAGGTGTATCAAAGACTATGGCTTTTGGTGTTTCCAGAAGATGTTGAAGGCCTCACATGATGAGAGACCAAGATGTTATGAACATTTCTGAACTTTAAAAAAAGACATTTTTTTACTTGGTGAGTACCCTGGCCCCTCTGCAGTCCTTGGTGCCTGAGGGGTCAACAGGTAAGATAGTACCAGGCAGAGAATGCTCAGAGCTTTACCCGTGTGATCTTAACACATCATTGAGACAAGTCAGGTGTGGGCAGTTTTCATACCCTTGATATCAGCATGGATACTTCTCATGGAGGATTATCTTAAACAACATTTTGATTTTGAAATAAAATCATGGTCAGCTTGAAGAATAAAGATGTTCCTCCATGGCTGAAGGAGTATCCGGCTTTGCTACATATTATCTGATTTTGAGAGCGGAAATCTTTGGGGTCATCTGGCTTCCTGCATATTAGCAGATCATCTCAATCAGATTTTATGTAAACAAGAGAAGTATACGACAAAGGTTACTGTTTGGCATTTACTTAGTTTGCTGTAAGGTTACTAAATGGTTGTGTACGCAATAGTACATGTCCGTGGTCACTCAATTGATACCAGTGCAAGTTGACATATTGTGTTGTTAAAGAGAGGGGTAAAACATCTTTACTTTTTCAATTCTAATAAAACCTCGCGACTCGAAAATATTTGTTAATGAATGAGTAGCAGTCAGTGAACATAAAGTGACATACACATGTTTTTTTCTTTCAGGAAAATATAACTTCATTCATTCACTTCGCACAGTTTTGTATTTTTAGCTAGTCTTTTTGGTTCATTCAGTTTTTTTCAGTTTCATTTCATAGAGGAAACATCAAATTCTATCTAACTCAATCTATCTAAAGTAAAAAAAAGTAAATGATCCTTAAAAGGAATCTATTAATATTCTTCAACTTTGGCTATAAATAAATACAAAGATTATGATCTTAAGAAATCATAAAAATTTACTGTTGATCAAAACTTATCAATGATTGTCCTCTCCCCCCGCTTTAAAAAAATGTTGATGTCTCCTTTGATTTTTTATTCTTTAACCCTCTCACTTATAAGGCTCAACTCACCACTTTCTACACATTGTTAGTAAAAAGACTTTGTGTTCTGCTTGAACTAATAACTATAAAATAAATTATGCAAAATACAATTGGAAACCAAAATATTAGTCAGTTAAAAGCACCCATTCATAAGAATGGTCCTTGTCATCATTATGGATGTTTCTCAACTGTATGTTGTTTACGTTATGACAGTTTAGTGCTTCTATAATCATATTATATGGATTACTTGTATGCAAATACCTGATGCTATACATAAAGTTTTTTTTCTGTTATATGATAATTGGTATTATATAATAAATATTTACCAAGAAGGGGGGGGGGGGGATTCAGTTATCTTTATATTTAGGTGTCTTTAGTATGAATTTTTATTTTTTCAAAATCGTTTTTTTTTTTTACAAAATTTCTACACAGAATTAAGTGACATTTTTAAAGATCATATTTTTAAATGCATAGTTGAAGGGATATATATTTTATCTAAGTAATCTGCTTTCAAAAAGTTACATCATGCTTTTTAAATGACACAGTCATTCTGTAAAAAAAATCATGGTCATAAAAAGGGAACTAGAGTTTTGTGTAAAAATCCTTAGTTATAGGCACCCTAGAAATGTATTAGTGTAAAAAAAAAAGATTTGTACAGTATACCCAGTGTTGAGTATAGCCGTAGCCTTATAACATCTTGTCAATTTGTCTCACTCATTCCTTGATCATTATGTCACAAAAACTTCATGTCAATAACAAGCCTACACTTTAAAAATCTGTATTTGAATCGTTACATATTGTATACAATTTCATATAAAAACACAGAGGTTTTCAAAAGTAAACACGTTACATATTTTGCAGCAAGATAAAAGCAACAAAATATTTTGAAGAAGGAAGTTCAAGTTTCGTTATAATTTCAACAACGTTCATAAATTCAACCTTCAAGAAACTTTTACAAATTTCAGACTAAAAACTTCTGTGTTTCTATTTTTGTTTATTACGATAGCTTGCTTGAATAAATGTGTTTGAAGGGAATGTTTATAGGATATATAGTTAAACAAAATCCCTTGTAAATTCAAAACCAATTTTATTGAGTCTTTGCTAAACAAATTTTTTTAAGGGACAATATCTGTGAAATCCTTGTAGGCAAAATAGATCATCAACTTCAAGTTAAATTGAAGATTGAGAGCTGAGTTTGTGAATAAATCAAAAGAAATTTTGTATATATAAAAGAACAGCAACCAACTTTTGACAAACATGATCAAATATTTATTCTTGCAAGTTTTACATTTAATTGTGCTTTTTAAATTAAGCTTTTTGTGACACCTTGGAACAAGCTTCTTGATTATCTTCTACCAACAGTTAATGAATGTAAAATATTCTAGGGTAGGTTATTTCAGCTTATTGGCACACTAACTCCGCTTCTACAATTCCCTAGAAATGTTTAACCAAAAACTTCTGCTCTGTATTAATTTATTGGGGAATCCTTGTTCAACTGTAGAACATTTGAAACTCACTTATGTGTAGTGTGTTTCTCGGATTTGAACATTTCGACACTTTTTAACTTCTAGTTTGCAAATGACAGTGTGATTCTGTGTTTGCAAGATGGTGTCATGAGTTTGGGTAAAAGGTTACATAATGCATGCCAATTGCTAAGAATTTTTATTATAGATCTCTGCTTTAGCATTATTTATCTTTCAGCTTGATCAAAGAAATATTCTTCTTAATTTTCTTGGGAACCTTTAGTTTCTGTACTTTTTAGTCTCTTTTTCATTGAAAGCAATTTATTATTATTTAAAGGTGATTTGTGCCTTTATTATGTTAACGCACCAACTATGTGTGTGTATGTGTGCCTAGGTGTATGTGTGTGTTTACATTGAATTTTTGTTGGCGTGTTTGAGTACAAAAATACAGCACAGGGAAAGAAAAAAAGAAAAATTGCAAAGAGGAATAATACAAGGAAAAATACACAAGAATAATATTTTCTTTCATTCACCTGGACCAAATTCAATGATTGGAACAAAGAAATGTTTCCAGGAGACTTTGATTCACTGTCACATGATGAATCAGTTAAAAGATAAGCTCATGGATTGAGACTTTGTCAACATGAGAGAAACAAGATTTTTCAAATGGGAAGTGTTCATGCGTTTTCATTAGATCCAAGGAAAATCTACTTTTATCCACTTTTGAGGCACATGATTCACATTTTCATATTTCAAAAGAGAGGTTATAGAAGAAGGGGTTGGAGACATGTGTTTAATTTTATGTTTTGTATAAAGTATGTCCTTAGATATTTCACTGACTGCAAAAATCATTCTGTTTTAAACTTCAATGTAATAGCTAATTTCAAAGTTATTACTATAAAAAATACACTGAAGCTTTCAGGTTTAAATCAAAATTGTCTCGATTCTTATACTTTAAATAAATGAAATTTAATAAGTATAGAGAATGATTACTGTTAATCTGGGGCATTTTTGCCCCACCCTTATGAAAAAGTAAAGTAACCCTGGTTTTGATGAAGTTTAGGTTGAAATTTGCTTAAATGTATCTTGCATCATGTAGGAATAATGGACTGTTGATGACGCAAAAGTCAAAATTATCCCCAAGTCTCTTAACAGCTACCTACTTATCTCCAGAAGTTTAAAACTTTTCTTGTTCCAAAGGACAGGAAATTATTCATAAAATAACTGTAGTATATTATCAAACACAAAAAGGCATTAGTTTGTTGAATCCTAACAATTTGGAAACAACTTTATTAAAAAATCCATCCTGTTTACCTACATTCGCAAGATATTTTTTCTAAAAATCAATTAATATCAGTTAGTGTGGACCATTGATGTCCTTACATATGCCAAACATAACCAATGTCAATCTTCAATTGTTGCTGCAACATTCCTTGTAAATTATGAACCTGAAAACTGCTCAACAGTTTATAATTCTCTTTTATTTATTTTGCTTTTTATCTTCTCTTTCCTAACAGCTGCTGTACTGAACATTTGTGTTCTGTTGTACTTGACTCAATGGCAGCCAACTCCTGACTCCCGCATTCCTTACTTTGTTGTCATGGGAGTTTGGGGAGTCACTGATGGAATCTGGATTAGCCAAGTCAATAGTAAGTTTTAAACTTTATTTATATTGTGAACTATGTTGTTATTTCTGTGAAGACTATAATTAATATACACATCCTGAATTTTGTTTAATGAAATATCCCTTGTGCAGTTTCCTGAAAAGTTGGTGCATATTTTTGGTAGGATGATCTGTGTTGAGATTTAAGATAGTCCAATCTATAAATGGTGCCATGCAGCATTTCCTGCTAATGAAATGTTACTTATAAAAACTGTAATATACCCAGTATTATATGAATTTTTAAATTTTAATTTAACTATAAGATTTTGAATAACTGAAATATCTGTTTGCCTTGACCTTCTTTTGATGTTTCCTACAATTACAATCAACTGCAAAGTTACACAGCTGAATCTGCCTTAAGTGGGTGTTTTTCCTTTTCTAAGCCGAAATAGGTGTTCAAGTAACATCAAAGTAACACCATCATCACGAAAACACACTCTCAGAACATTTATGTCCAAAGTATATCACTACAATCTGCATTTTCTAATATTTTTTCCAGATCTGATGGGTGTTGTGTTTCCTGACAAGTTTGAGGAAGCATTTGCTGGCTTGCGTGTTGCTCAAGGATTAGGATCAGCTATAGGCTTTGGCTACTCAAGCAGTCTGTGTATGGCCTCGAAGATTTACATAATGATTGCTGCTTGTATCATCTCTGTTGCGTGCTACCTCTTCATGGAATTCTTTATTCGCAGGGAGACAAAGCAAAAACCAATTGTACTGAAGCAGACATCTGTTTGAATATTCAATATTATGAAATATTTGTTTTTGTAAAGATGATTTATTGATGCATGTTTTGTTTTCAACCATAAACTGTTGATTGAGTGTAGCAATACATATTTCCTGTATGTAATTGTCACTATTAAATGGGTGTTGCAATCATGTTTGTTCAATTCTTCTACTTTAAAACTTCAAACGGTAGATAGAACCAAGTTTGCTACAACAATAAATTTATTTCTGAAGATAAATATTTTACTGCTGTATAAGCAATTTATGTTCTGCTTGTTAGTGAAATCAGGAAAACTTACATGAAGAAATCCTTAAATTTAGAATATCCATAAATTTAGACATACAAGTTTTATCTCCACATTGAATTTGTTGGATAAGAGTATGTCTTGCTTAACATTTTGTATCATATCATATTATAGTTGCTGTGCTTCAGTGTCTTTCAAAGCATAAGTTGTTTAATAGTTTGCATTATTCACATGAGCAAGGAATTTATCCATTTTCAATTTATTCATCACAGAATCAATTTTACTTTATCCATAATATCAAAGCATTTTCTTGATTCACCATTTTGGTGAAACAAATCAGGTGATTATTTTTCTTATTCCATACTTAAAATGCAATTTCAAAAATGTTTTTTATGAATTTGCCTAAATTTGATAAAAGACAATCTACAAGACTGTTTATCACTATCTGTTTACAACCTGTATTGCCAAAACATATACAACCATTGTGGTGGTTTGAGTGTATCTTAAAATTATTGATAATATAGCTTTATGTATATTTATTATTCCACTTCTACAAAACATTAACAAAATCTGCAATCTCTAATTATTCTTTCAATGAAAGTGTTTATTTTACATTGTGTAAATAATTTGCATTGTTATTGTTGACATATTTGAGACAAGAATCTCATTCTCATTGCATTTTGAAATATTTATTTTTAAAAGATTTTTGATGAATCCAGTAGATGTTTAGCTGGTTGTTTTAAATATTTTAATGTTGAATCTCAATATGATATTTTAGTGTGTTTAGGCTTTGTTATTTTATTCGATGTTACTGTTTTTAGGCTTTGTTATATTCTTCGATGTTGAGTGTTTTCAGGCTTTGTTATTTTATTCAATGTTTAAGTGTTTTAGGCTTTGTTAGTAAAAGTTAGACTTTTCCATCCTTGACAATATGATACTTTCTCAAGATGTTAATAATTCTCAGGATCCATGTATATATCTTTATTGCTTTAGCACTATAGGAATAGAACATCCTCTGTCTTTTCAGCAGTTTGTGTTTTTACAGAAATACAAAAACTATTTGAGTTTTTATGTTATTTTATTATGTGTAAGCATCTTGTGCCACTTGTATGTCATAAACATGACTTGCATTTGAATGATTTATTCATGTTTTTTTAAATTACAAATGTTTAGTGCACGTTTTAAGTGCAGGATGCATTGTTGACAAACTGTTGATCACTTATACTTTATGACGGCAATGGGTTACACTCTATTTCATGTGTATTATATGTAAAATATTACTGAGTAAAAATAATATTCTGAGTATGAATCTTATATTAAAAATTTGTTGTTCTGATACCATTGTTTTATTCATTGTTCAAATATTGTGTTGCTATGTTGCTAATACTGTTGATCTCCAACACATTGTAACTAAAAAGCATTTGATAAAATTGTTGTTTTCCTCTGCTGTTGTATAAAAATTCTTAATTCCAGCATATTTTCTGTTGTTTAAACAATAAATTTGTTTCAAAGATCATCTTCAGTCTTTCTCATTCAATTATATATCTTTAGATTAGTCACATTTTTTTTTAGTCTTTGTAGTTTATGTTAATCATACATGAAATAGACTCAGTAACTAATCAAAGACTCGCCTTTTTAAGATCCTTACTCGGAGGAATGAAAGAAAATGGCCTGTAACTTTTGAGGCTTATAATTTTTAATGATGATTATAAAGGACTTTAAAAAAGTGCTTCTCCTGTCCCCTCAGTTAGCTCAAAATGCTTGACTCATTAAAGATCTCATAGTAATTGATGTTCTCAGTGCTAGAGGAAGAAGCATACATAAGTAGTAGTAGTAGTAGTAGTAGTGTTGAGACACTCTAGGCTATAGAGCCTTTGGTCTTTTCTCATGGTGACTTGTGAGGTATCGTTTCTACTTTTTTATTGAAAAAGGTTTAGTGTTTTTGCAATTTATACAGGTATTCTAGTCTAGTGCAGTACATTTCATCACTATAGAGTCTATCAACTTTATTTTTAAAACTGTTAAGAGTTGGTGCATTCACTGTTTCTTCTGGAATACTATTCC
>JAUUEB010064076.1:0-15817 GCA_032362205.1 Clione limacina | reverse complement strand
TTATGCTACAGACACTCTGGGGGTGCATGGAGAAGGAGTAATGGTGACAGTGTGTGAGGGGAAAAGATGACCCTACTAGTAAAACGTTGTACGAAAAAGTCAAAGGTCACAACCGTTTCATAGAAATTGTGTGCACATTTAATTCTTTTTCATGGTTATTTATTTCGTCGGACGAAAAAGTTAAAGGTTTCATCCGTTTCATAGAAATTGTGTGCACATTTCATTCATGCTGATGTCCGTCGTGAACGACAGCTGAGTTCGAGTTGCATGAAAAGGTTAAAAGTTACATCCGTTAACAATTTTATATAATAACACGAGCAATAATAACAAAAACGGAGGGGAAAAGATGACCCTACATAGGTTTTCGAGATCACCCTACAGAAGGCCCTAAAGTCGCCTCATACGTCACACATTTTTCGATCGAGCAAGCACCCTAACCAACTTCTTTTTTTCTTCATCTGGTTTCGCGTTTATTGCAAGGGATGGAACCTTTTTTTTAATTGATTGGCCACGACATGTTTAATATTTGTTAAGTGTTGATAAATTTCGAGGCGAGGATAGCAAAATTGTTTACGTGGCCAGGGTTTTTAAGTGATGGATTCCGATGACAAATAACTAGTTACAAATCTGCCATTCTCTTATTTTGTAGTTATTGTTTAAAATTTCAATTATTGATATATTTATAAAGTTCAAGTTTCTGAAACGATTGATGAGGTTACTCGATATATAATATACTATTTCAAAGTCAATAGCCCACATTCATCGATGCCAACTGGGCAAGCCCAAAAATCTTGGAACTGATGAAATGGTGAAATGGTGAACTGAACTTAACAACGTGAACGAAGTTTTTT
Organism: Clione limacina; assembly: GCA_032362205.1. NCBI lineage: Eukaryota > Metazoa > Mollusca > Gastropoda > Pteropoda > Clionidae > Clione > Clione limacina. Next base: position 14,966 of record JAUUEB010064076.1, on the reverse strand, counting down.
TTATATAGTGACTTCGCCCCAAGGTACGTTAGAAATATAAGCTCGGCACTAGAAACGAATCTAGAAAAATGAGAGAATGCGTGCAATTATAGATTTTTGCGCTGTGTTTTTGGGGGGTTGTATTCTTATATTTTTTTTAAATTTGAGCGTGCCAGACATTTGGACTGGCAGTCATTGCCATCGGACTGACACATTTCAGCAAGTCTGATATAGAGACAATGAACAATTCAGATGTCTGGTGGTTGATTCCATGATACCTAGAGGACCACTGGCTGCTTTATTTTAAAATAATACAATCAAACTGATTTCTTCTCTTCCTTTTTTCATCTTCTTCTTAAAATTTATTTCAATTTATGCATTTTTCTTAACGTCCAATTTTGAAATACAATATTACAGTATTGATTAATAGAGGGATATATTAAGATATTTTTAACTTTTTGTGTGCTTTAAGCAGTCTTTTAAAATAAGCAATTTCAGTTTAGCCTGTTTCAACTGTATACAAACACTTAAAGGCACCTGTTCTTTCTTAATGCTCATATCTTAAATAAGCTTAAAAATAACACTAGGTTGTGTTTTTTTAACCTCAAAACAGCGTTATTTAAAATGTCAAGACTGGCAATCAGAACTGTTCTTAAATCCAAAATGAGGTTGCCCATAAAAAAGATTTCAATAGTTGCAAGATATGAATTCTGAAAATCTTAGTGAAAAAACAAGCATGATCCATGTTTTATATGGTATCATGAAGAACATCTCCTTAAAAACATTACGTCAAAAACATGTTCTCCAGAAAGCCTTCAATTCAATTGGTACAAATAAATGATAACAAACACAATTTTCAGAAATATGTTATCAAATCAATCAAATCTTCTCTACCTAAATTGTTTAGACTTCACGAAGCCTTTTCTAAAAAACTTTAATCAATCTCAATAGCTCTTGTGATTAAAAAGAAATTGAAATAAGTGTAAATATAATAATTACCTTGGCTTGGCCTGTTTTCTCAGCAGCTCTGGGGCACGAATTAATTTCTCTAAGGTTTTGACAATCTGGCCCAATTTGGGCCGGTGGGATCTTTCTTTTTGCCAGCTGTCTAGCATAAGCTGATGGATGGCTTCAGGGCAATCCTGCGTGAAGAAACATGTACATTTTGTTATTTCTTTAAAAAAATAGACCTTTGTTAAATTTGCCAAGAAAATAGTTCATAGTACTCTAAATATTGAATTTACTATGTCAAGATGTCTATCCTAAATTTAATCAAACTAAATGCATATACACAATCTGTAAAAAGGCAGATGGTGTAATGCCTATGTATGTAGGCATAATTAATTTTATGTTTAATTTACTCATTTTCTTAAATAAGTAAATAAGCACCATTTTTTACTTGAAAGTTACAAAATAAAACAATAAAACACATTAAAACAAAATGTTTTAGATTTAGAGGTATGTATAATTAACACATAGGCTCTGTAAAAAAAACGCTTTCAAAGATATGTATAATTAACATATAGGCTCTGTGCTCATAAAACCATTTCTTGACAATTCTATTTTCGAATTTTAAGCATGATATCATATACTTATACGAAGTCAAATGGTTGACTACATCATCGCTTTGTTTGTCTCTTGCTTCTGCTTGTGAGTTTCTCATCCTCTTAAATTAATCATTATGTAACAGTCCATCAATTTTTAAATACTTTTTACCAAATTTTAGTTTTGGATGGCCACATCTCATGTGCAATTGAGAAAGGATTAAAACATTCGTAACATAATTTGATGATCTTTCTGCAAATTTGAGAGTTTTTTGCTAAATACCACTAATTTCTATTTCTCCTAAAACTAGTTCAAAATAAGATATTCAACTTTGGGTTTGTTTTTGTCCATAATTACCTCCAAATGATTTAATAAATATTAACAAAAATTGAAATAAAGTCTTAAAATAGGGTTTAGGTCATAAAGGTTTTACACTTTGGCAATTCCCTTCTTCTTCTTCCAATAATTGGATAAACTCATAAATGAGTATGCCATCCAAGCAACTTCAAATGACAATACAAGAATGTATTTCAGGTCTGCAAATGTGACTCTTCTTGGCACCTCTCCTAGTCAATTTCAATCACCAAGGGCTCTTTAACGGGAACTACATTTGAACATCCCAGTCTTATTAGAACAACTAAACACTGGCTTCTGCCCACTTAAAAATTCAAAATGACTCAAGTCATAACCACTTCACCCTGCCCTCCTGAATAACGACTTTAGCAGAAGTATGCTGAAAACAGCCATTGATGATGTGAATCAAAAAAAGATATAACTTACCATGGGTGGTGGTAACCTGTAGCCTTTGTCCACAGCCTTGATCACATCTTGATTTGACCAGTTGTAGTAGGGTCGCTCACCATATGACACAATTTCCCACATGACAACCCCATAACTCCACACATCAGAAGAAGAGGTAAACTTGCGGAAGGCGATAGCCTCAGGAGCTGTCCACCGTACAGGAATTTTTCCGCCTGTGGTGGTGTATGCTCCATCTGTAGTGTCTGACTCTACTTCACGTGACAAGCCAAAGTCAGCCACTTTGCATACTAATATTTCATTGACTAAAATGTTTCTTGCTGCAAGATCCTGTATTAACAAACAAAAAAGATATTGTGTCAAAATACTAGGGACTATGTAGACATTGTGTCAAAATATTAGGGACTATGTAGACATTGTGTCAAAATACTAGGGACTATGTAGACATTGTGTCAAAATACTAGGGAACTATGTAGATATTGTGTCAAAATACTAGGGACTATGTAGACATTGTGTCAAAATACAAGGGGCAATGTAGACATTGTGTCATAATACTAGGGACTATGTAGACATTGTGTAAAAATACTAGGGACTATGTAGACATTGTGTCAAAGTAATAGGGACCATGTAGACATTGTGTCAAAATACTAGGGACTATGTGGACATTGTGTCAAAATACTAGGGACTATGTGAACATTGTGTCAAAATACTAGGGACTATGTGGAAATTGTGTCAAAATACTAGGGACTATGTGGACATTGTGTCAAAATACTAGGGACTATGTGGACATTGTGTCAAAATACTAGGGACTACGTAGACATGGTGTCAAAATAATACCTACTATACAGACATTATGATGCATGCTGCTATTTCTGGGTTGGTTGTAAGTGTTTCAAGCCTTATGCAGCACAAGAATGATTGATGATTTTTTAACAAATAACCGATGATGGATCTTAATGTTATAATGTAAGGTTTCACAGCGCTATTGACTCAAAAGTCATTTAAGCACTAAATATATTGCAATGGCATCAGACAAGTATACTAGAAAACAGGCGCAAGAAAGCCACATACAACAGTTAATTTTTGCCCATGGAGAGCACTTGACCCAAAACGTGGAAGAGAGTTGTGTCATTTTTACTTTGTTTTCATTTCACTGAGCTATATATCATCATATAAAGCTCAACTGCCAAGAAAAAGTTACTCTTTACATACAGTCAGACCTGAATAAACAGTCACCAGCCTATCCCGGCAAATTAGTAGTAGGTCTCCGATCATTATTTCATATTCAAAAGTCATGTCCAAAGCAGCCACCATCGAAGATGGTCACCTTCAGCAGGTCCAAAGGGTGACTACTTTAACCAGGTTTGAATGTACTGATATAGGTTTGTAACTATATACAATTAAACATTAGATAAACAACTTACTCTGTGAACAAATCCCATTTCTGAGAGATATTTCATGCCTGAGGCAATACCCCGCATCATGCCTACTAGTTGAATTATGGTAAATTTTCCGTCATTGTTCTGAGGAAAAAAGGAAAGAAGAGTTTTGTTTATAATTACATTAGCATAGTAAATTACCTAAACACTGTCAAGTTTTATCATTCAAAAAATACACATATGTCATTTATTGAATGTTAAGTGGAGTATTACAAAGTTGTACATTAGCTTTAACAGCAATTTTACCAAGTTATCTTGAAACCAAATAAGGAAAATGATAAGCACATAGAGAAAAAAGAAAATATTAGAAAATGATTAGAATATGTACTTGGTTTTACTAAATGATAATCTTCATGAAAGGCTCATGAGGTCAAGAACAATGAAGCTCCAAACAGTTAACTAGTGTATTATCATACATTATTGTAGCTGTATTAAGAACAATTGTTGTATATGACACTCACCCTTAAAAATGTGTCTAGTGATCCATTTGCCATGTATTCTGTGACAATCATAATAGGGTTACCTGTGAACAAAAAACAGTACACATTTTTAATCACTCTCTACTTTAGAAATAAATACTCAAAATATGAAGATACTTTATTTCATTTTACATTAAGACGACAGTGAAAATGACAACAAATGAAATTACTTAAGTTTCCTTTTTGCAATTGAATTTTGAAAGCTGGGCTTATGTCCACCCCTGTATAATGACAGGTCTGTGGTGAACATGGTGGTCCACAATTCAATTCTGTAAACTATTCACAATTACAAAAAATTGGGAAATATAACTGTATACCTAAAACGAGATTTGATATAGACTTCTAAACCAGACTATAGTTTTAATGACACCTGAGTCTTCTTCACATTAACTTACTTTTAGTGACGACACCCTCCAAAAAGATAACATTTGGGTCATCAAACTGTCCCATAATGCTTGCTTCTGTAAGGAAATCCAGTCTGTTCTTTTCTGTGGCCCCAGGCTTCAATGTTTTTATAGCCACAACCATCTCCAGACGACCGGGCATACGTAATTTGCCTTTACATACATCACCAAACTCTCCTGTAACAGACAAAGGTTCATATTTTTTATATTTAAAATTTGAGCCAGAAAAGAAGAAAGTTGACTTTTACAGAATTAAAATTAATTCTAACTTCAAAAATTATCCACTTAAGTGCTACTATAAAAAAATGTACCTATGATGCAGAAAACAGATGAAATGTATTAATGTAAAACCATTAAAGACCAAATTTCATCCAATCCCATATCACATTAACTTTATAAGCAAACACAAATCAAAGAGACTCTCTTCAGTTTATCTATACAAAAATTGTACATCTTGCCTAGTACTAGGTGACACACCCATGATATGCTGTGTACCTATTGCCTGATAATAAGTGACACATCATGACCTGGTGTGTACCTAATACCTGATACTATTTGACACAGCCTGACCTGGTGTGTACCTATTGCCTGATAATAAGTGACACATCATGACCTGGTATGTACCTAATACCAGTTGACTGACACATCATTACAATAAGAGAGTTAACACTGACCTCCTCCTATGACAGACTCTATTGTGATGTGACAAGCGTCAATCTCTCTGGTAAATTCTCTGACAGCCTGATTGGGGTCCTCATAAGTGTGTGGGTCAACATAAGTACGCACAGAGCTATGCACTGAACCAGGTGATGGAAACAACGGCATAGTCACTGTGGAAAAACGAATAAATGTTTAAGAAAAAAACTATTTGGTTCCACTTCATATATACTCCAACCTTACCACCTAATATGCAAAAACAATCAAGATTGAAAAAATAATTGAATACTTTGATAATAATTCTTCAGCAACTACTGAAGCTAGCTCATCTAATTCTTGGCAAAATCATAGCTGAGTGTGTTAAGCAAACAAGGTCATGTTGTAAAACTGAAGATGTGATACCACTGATTTAATTGTATAACACAAACTCAAAAATACTACCACACATTACGGTCTAATAAACAATGCAGAAAGTCAAAAGGTCTTTCAAATACAAAAAAACAAAATCAAAACACAGATAGCTGTTATTAATTAATTGTTAAAAATTAAATTAGAATCTTTACTTCAATCATGTTAAAAATTCAACTTCAAAAAATGACAATTTAATTTTCTTAAAATACTGTTTAAAACACAATACATGTCATTTTAAATGACTGTCAAGTTGACTCTCTTATACTTTGACCGTTTATTAATGCACTGTTAAGTTTTTCCGAAATTTATAACCTGTGACCAATTAAGAAAATTTACCATCTTGTAAAATAATGAAAGCTTCTTACTCTTTGTTTACTTTGTAGTACCATATCTATCATTTCAAATAAAATAATTGCATGTGTTTATAACTTAAAGAATAATATAACACTTCTTACAGATAAATATAAGACAATACACATCTCTGTTGCTTACATAATAAAATTCATGTTCTAATTTTGCCTTAAAACAAACTAAGTATTTCTTAAATAATATAAGAGAATAAGGGAAATTATATTGACATTGTTAGAATCAATTTTGAATATGATAATATGCAACCAGACAGGGGTACGAAGCTGCAACCCACAAAGCCCTAAGATCTTATGAAGCGGAAGCATCTGTAAAAAAGAACACAAAGCCAAAGCCTCTCTTCTGAAAAAGCATGAAGACAAAGCCCCTGGATTTTGTGGCTTCGCAAAGCTATGAATTACATTTAGAAGAGAAATAGTTTTAATTTAATTAGAAACAAACAGTAGTACATTTTCAACAGATTTCTTTTAATATTAATTTTTTAAATGTGAAAAGTAACTAACATCATTAAAACAGGCTTCTCAAAGTCCTGTGTTTTTATGGTCAGCCAAAGTCTGCTTCGTACCCATGAATGTATGCAACAGAATATATTCAAAATGCTTTGTGGTATACTGATTGACATTCAAATATAATTTCCCATCAACAATGAATGAGGTTAATTCAAAATACAGTATTTTACTTTGAAGTTTATCATGCATGAAAACATAAACCAAATATATGCTATAATATTGATATTTTTATCACAAGTATCACAAGCAAGTAATAAATAAAAGACAAAAAAACATCATTAAGTTTCAGAATGATAACTATCATCAAAGTCCAAAAGAGAATTGATACAAATAGATCAATAAAGATCATGGTATTGATCATTTGTATAGGTCTGCGGGTATTGACAATAAAATCTATTTCAATGGTGTCTTTAAAAAAGATTCAAATAGAAGCACCATGCAATTTCATTTGTGATATGCACAAGCCAATGATTGATAATTAAAACAGTAGGCTGCAACAGATTTATATCCTTTGTTCTTCAGAAATCGCCAGACATATTTGTTATTAAATGAAGAAAAGCAATGTAATTTTTCCCTCTATCAAAACAATAAGAGAATCATAGTGGATGGGAAGTTATGTCTTGATTAAGGGAAACTACTCTTTGTTGGCATAATCTGTTGAATTACAAAGGTTATGTCCCTTGGTCAAAGCTTGGCAGCCTACACTTTAAATTCCATTGGTTCATGAGTGTAGAAAAAGGCACAAGCAAAAGATTAATGATCATAATGAAAGCATCACATTGAAATGTTTTGGAATGCTAGGATTAGAATTCTTTTTAAATCCTTTGATACAACTTGAAACACCACAGAGTTGAACTATGGCCTTAACAGAATTAACTGCATTTTATTCCTTGTCATCTATGTGTTTTCATACTGCTTATAAAAATAGTTCGAAAGCATTTATTTTTGAAGTATAAAAGCAAGTGCAACAATGTCAGCAGTCTCAGTCAGGATCATACTCATATGCCTACTTCATGACTGTAGTGACATCCATCACTGAATGCAGGTATACTGTGGGCCAAAAGTTACTCAAAAAATATACAAATTTTATTTCCCAAACTTTTGGCCCACAGTATTCAATTAAATGTAACAATTATTTTAAAAGAATCAGTTAACATCACCCAAAATAATAAAGTCACAAAGACATGGTTAAATACAGCTCAAATCAGAGGGGAAAAGAAAAACAGGAAAACAAAACAAATTACAAATTTAGCTAAGGCAAGTCAAATCATATTTAATTTAAAAGTAGAAGAAAGAGATAGGCATAAGGAATGTGAAAGTGTAAGGTTGTGGCAAGAGAAGTGTTTGCAGAACAAAAAACTGTGCAGACATCAGTCTCAGGGCAGTGATTGACATAGATACTTACATCCCCCGTAACCCCCATTAATATGGTGCTCCAAAGGCGGGTACTGGATGACTGATGGAGAAAAGAGGAAAAACGGATTGCCCAATAAGGTTAAAGTGTTGGGAAATAGGGATTGGTTATTCATCGGACAGAGAAAAAATAAACAATGGTTATTTATTTCTCTATCCTATGAAGCAGGATGAAAAAAACAAAAACAAAAGAAATCATTTGACAAATCAAAATCTATGAAAACAAAACTGGTTTTAAAATTGGCTTTGAAAAATAAAAATAAAATAAATAAAAATTCGATAGAATTTCAAATATAAGTAATCCGAAAGACATAAACAAACAAAATCCCTTTATAACATGGAATAATTCCAAATCTCTGAAAATAACATAATAAATAATTCAATAACGCAGTGGCATTCTGAAATTTAAACTATAGAAATAGCTTAATCTAAACTATCAAATGTTAAAGTTAGGAAGAAACAGAAAGAAAGATGGCTCTATTGTAGGTTGATCTGGGTCAATGACTTATCTCGCTTTAAGCTGTAGTCAAGTAAATCATATACTTTATTTGCACTCTTTTTGCAAGTTAATCTATAAAAGTATGTGAATACATTTATATAGAAGAATCATGCAATAACGTATCTGTAAAATGAATACACAACAATTTCCCACAACGTTATCCATTATTGAACTGAGAATATTGTTTTTAATATTGATAAGTATTTTCTTCAAGATCCAAACAAATAATTAAAAAGAAATAAATATGAAATTAAGTAAAAATTCCTAGCAACAATAACATAAAATAAAGCAAAAGGGGACCCAAAAATTTGACAAGGAATCTGAATGCAATAGTAGGTCTTGACTCAACTTCCTTTTTTTTTTAAATATTCATAGAAACAATCATGTGTATGTAATTTTGATGAGAAAACTTTTTTTTTTATTGTCTATTACATGTCAAATCTTATAACCCAATTACATGCAAAGTATCATTTACATTAGAGGGAGCAATACCCCAAAAAGTTACAAGCCTGAGGTTGGTTACAAAAGGTAAAGGAGTGTTAATAGCTGGATGTCATCTCTGTGTAAAATAGGTTATGGGTTAAACATTAATGATCTAACTGTAATGGATAAAAGCTGGTTCAGGATATACACGACGGTAGTACTCTACCTCTTGCCAAATCATTTGGATCTCCTGCATTGGTAGACAGTACGACACTATTATAGTAGTTTCCTAAATCACAATAACAAACAAAATAGCAACTTAAAATTTAAACTTTATTTTACAAATATTATAAGTGGTCATAATTTTAATTTTAAAAAGAAAACAAAAAGGTTGCTGTACTTAAAACCAGCAAAACAGAAGAGGGATAAGACCATTTCAGATTCAAACGTTGTGCATAAAGAACCTAACAGTGTGATTCCTTGAAGCCGCAAAAGCTTAAACTAAAAATAAATGAATCAAAGCCTAGCAACAAAATCCTAAAGCAGTGAACATTTAAGGCATATAAATAGTAAAGTGAATAGTTTGAGCCAATGTGGCAACTATAAAAGCAATCAATCATAGGCATTTCAAAAGGAGCAAACAACTTTCAATAGAAGCAAACTATGACCTTCATTTAAAAATAAATTCAATAAAAAACATTATCCGCTAATAGTTTATTTACCAGAGTCAAAGAACCAGGCTTATTTATCTCTTAGAAAAGATCTTTTCAACAACATTTATTGAAACCTTAAAAAAATATTCATAAATACCATGAATACATATAAATATAATAATTGGAACTCACCATGGCTATAAGCATCACAATCTTTCTTTTCGCTGCAATTTGGTCGATTTCTGCAAGAAAAAAGAATGACTTTAAATTATGGGATATCTAACTGTATGATGGGATGGCGCTGATCTATTGATGGTTGGAAATAAAGTGTTGTTGAATATAATATGATGTAGGCTTCTGTTTCTTGGTACATTTGAATGTTATACTCTATATGAGTATAGTTCTGACTAATGATATGAACCAATATTGAATAAGACAGAGTTCCCAGATTTAAGTATACAATTTATTTCTTAATGTAAGGTAATCTCTTTGTTGTATGATTGCGAGAAACAGAAACAAGTTGTTTTCTTTCTTATTGCAGTCTTCGACTCTTTCATCCTGAGACCAAATGTCAATTGTCCAATGATGAAAGAGTGCTACAGTTTTTCTGGGGGGAGTTAAATAATATTCTGTGTTTAAGAATTCAGTTAGCTTACTATAGTTTCTTAAAGATTGCGTTCAAACCACACATTAAGACACTCACTTTCTCAGTAGAATGATGATCATAATAGTTGCAATAGCCATACAAAGTATAACTGCCACTATTGACCCAACAATAATTCCAATAGGTGTGCTCGTGCCTGTTTGGAAAGAAGAAAAAACAGTTCAGTGAGAAAATAAACAATCATTTTGAACAATGAACATAGACCAACATAAATCTTAAGAAGCGGACCAGTTAAGAACAACTATTTCCAAACCTTTTTCTACTATTCTACTGCATTAACTTTCCATTTGTTCAAAAAAGCAAATATATTTAATAGAACACTTGTCCCTTAGAGATTTGATTTCATCTACATGCTCTCAGACACATGCCCTTTAAACTTAAATTAACTCTCTCAAAATCTTTAAAATGTAGCCCAGGCAAGCAAAGACTAATTTCATTTCTATTTACAAAAAGCGTCTATAAATATGAAAGAAAGAATATGTATACAAAGGAAGAGATCAAATTTTATAGAATGCTCTCACAATACTTTATTAAGCTTAACGATTTCAAGCCAGTTGGAACTTATGATTGAGTGATGCAACGTTTTAAGAGTTACTGTTGTTTGAGATAAGCTATACTAGCTGTACAACAAAGATGTCAACTCACTCTCACTTGGAGCTGTCCTCACCACCAAAGCCTCACTATGATCTGACCATTCATTCACCAAAAGGCATCTCACCTAGGGAATATAAGACATAAACATATGTGATTCATATACTTATTTGAAATGACCATGAAATATGTAATAAACATTTACTTTCTAGAAAATTAACAGTCATAAACTGCTTTTCTTATCATTTTAGTTTTATCTTAAATTTTAACTTTTCAATATTGGAGCACATGAATTATATCAGGGTAGACAATATGCAGTCAGTTAAGACAGGGAAGTTGATGATCTCTACAGCTTCATAAATCTAACAAAAAATTAAAACTTGGTGAACATCTGACTAAACAGTATAAAGAGAGCATAATAATTGCCTTTGGATAATCACATATATTGGTGAATTTTATCAATCATTTATACCAACAGTGAAGAGTCGAAAGCTTGATAAAAGAGAGGGTGGGGAGGGGGGGGGTCAAATAGAAAAGCCAATGACACATCACAGTGATGAACTTTTGTCTGAATCATTTGCCAAAAATTACAAAATATGAATTTACATGACATGTGTCTCTAGGCTTGTATTCTTGTATTTTCAGGCTCAAATTATAAGAAAAACATGCCAAAAACTGTGTGTTGTTTCTTTTATACATTCCTTTGAACAGAGGCAGTTTCTGGTGTTTGTGTCTTACCTGGAACTCATACTCTGTGTCTGGCATAAGGTCGGTGATGGATAATCTCTTGATATAAGTTTCCTTGCTCATCACATTTTGTCTCTGAGATTTGGGATAATACCTGACCTCATACTTCCTGATGGAGTTCTGAAACAGTCATCAATTAGAGGTTGAACAGTCATCAATTAGAGGTTGAACAGTCATCAATTAGAGGTTGAACAGTCATCAATTAGAGGTTGAACAGAATGAGAATGAAGAGAAGAAAAGTGCAAAGATAAATAGGTGGTTGCTCACATTTTTTAATGTAAAACTCTTCGAAAACACATTTTGCTTAATCATGATGAACAATTGACATGATCTGATCTTGGTTTTACTTTCCTTTTAAGTTGTTGTTGTTGTCATGCCCGACATTCTTACGTCGACTACCCAAGCAGAACCTCAGATTCAAATCACAAACTGCCTCTCCTGGAAAATAGTTTTTCGAACATTGCCCTGTTGTCAAGGTCAAAATCCTTAAGTTCGATCCACCCACATATGGGAGATAGAAAGAACAATTCATGAAAAAAAAGTAAAGGGACGCAGTGACATTTAACAATACAATAACCTTGTCATTTGTTTATCACTTTTCTTTGTATTTTGCGTGGAAAACATGCCTCTAATTGGCGATCTCGTTGAGGCGTAGAATGATGAGAGGCGGTATGTTTTTCTTTACCCTTTTTAATGCTACTAAAAAGGAAATAATTAATCAATCTCGGGTGATTCAACCCAATTTAATGAGATGAGACAAATACAGGGAGCTGTAAGACGGTGAGCGTGGGATAATGAGGGTGGGTGGTAGTGAGGAGAGTCTAAAGTCTATGATGGACCTTTTTATTACAGCTTTTAACAAGAAGGTTAAAACAAAACGCCACTCAAAGCTTCTTCATTAAACAGGGAAAAAAGAAAATACTTTTCGTTTAAAAAGACTAAGACTGATGTTAAGGGAAACCAACGGATTATCAAGTTGCAATTCTTTAGCGGTGCCTATTTTAAAGAAAAATGTGATAGAGGATTGTATGAATTAAAAAAGAAGAATTAATGAATTGTGCTGAGATAAATAAGTCATGAGTGTATCGAAGGCTACAACTATATCCTTCAGGCGCGTAGCCAGAATTTTGAAATGGGGTGGGACAACCTTGGATAAAATCAAAACAATGGCCGCTAAGCGGCCGAAATTTTGAAAATAAGTAAAAATAAATGTGCAATTCTAGAGCATTTTGATTGGTTCGGCCCTCAGCTATTGTATTTGTTCCTACGTATCCACAGATATGCTAGCGGTCTTCAAGTCACGTCAACACATATCCTTGTACCGTAGCTGATGACCAGGCGCGTAGCCATTTTTAACTGGAGGGACAACCTTGGATATTATCAAAGCAATGGCCGCGAAATGGCTGAAATCTTTGAGATTGGTTTAAAATGATGGACATTTAGAGCTAATTAAAAGCATATTATCAAAGAAATGGCCGAAATATTTGAGATAAGTTAAAAGTGGTGGCAATTTAGAGCATTTTCGATATAAAATAGAGGGGGGGGCTTCCCCCCATGTCCCCCTGGCTACGCGCCTGGTGATGATGACCTCTAGTTCGGGTTTCTTCCTGAATTATCAATATATGACATAATCTATGAGTATTCGTTCATTCTGTAGTGAACATAGCAAATACATCTCAAGTGGTGCTGCATGAGTTTAAAGGTTGGCACATATCTGCTGAGTCTATAGAGTTTTTGGAGATATGGTCCTTCCTCGAGATCTCAGAGTTATTACAGGCAGCGTATATGGAAGCTGACTCGCTCCTCTTATAAGAGTATGTAGTCCAGCTATTACTTTCATACAGACAGTTTGATGAACACTTTTATTAATACAAATTAAGCAATGTTTAAGAATAAGATAAGACAAATTAAGTATGCCAATAAAAACATCACCGGACAAGCGAAAGGCATAGAAAGGCCGGATAACCATATAGGCAGAAAGGGCACTTTTCTTTGCCTTTGAAGTTATGTTGTCTGTACGCTATTTTAGTCACATAAGAAGATAATATATAAGGGGCGGGCGGATGCAACACTTAAATAATGAACATACATAGATAAGACACAATCATTGAAAGACATTATGCCGCATATAATTCCAAACTTGAGTATTTTCTCATAGAGGCAACGTATTTAAATTTATTTTAACCTTCGGGCTACTTCTCTAGAAGGAGAACGTTCCTCTCAACTATTAAAAGAGATAATCATTTTTTTAGTCACCGATTAACTAAGGAAACATTTTTCTTCTGTGCATAAACTTAAATGATAAAGCACTTGAATATAGATCAAATCACCAAACGATCTTGGTGATTGAGGCCTTATCAAGGGACTTAATATCAAGTTTCAATAGGAGTTTTCGTAGGCAAATCTTGTGCTCAAAGCAGAATTCACACCTAAATTATTACATCAAAACACACTGCATGGAAGTCATGTATTGAGAAAAGGGCCTACGTGTAAAGTCACAAACATGAAGGTAACTATATCGAAGCGATACCTTGGGCCACAGAACAAGTTCGACATGGTGTTAATGCCAGAAAGATGTAAGCAGCAGCCCTATATTCTGTCTCTACGTTAATTGCGTGGTACATGTATTGCGTGGTCAAAGACGTCAAGTGGTCATGATTCTACAGAGGTGACAGCAGCAGGAACAGGTCTTGAGAGGTTTTAATATCTTTTGGATATGGTTGACGCAGTCTCAGGTGCAGAGGCAGACATCATTGCCAGCATACAGGGCTGGTGGAAGAAGTCAAAGTATAATGTTAGATGGTTGGGAATTTGGGCCTGTAAAGAGACTTCAGTGAAATGAGATGGCGATACTCAGCTAGATGTGCTGGATCTCCCGTGAAGACAGTAGACAGCATCTTTTCAAAAACTGATAAGCCCGCCTAGTTTTTAACAAACCAGGGATTTTGTTTTTAATGGAAGCAAAATGGTGCATTTAAGTGTTCTTTGGGGATCATTTTAACAGCTTGAAAAAGTTATGTTTAATGATTTTTACAAATGAAACATTAAAAATATTTTTGAAACTTTTCAGTACACTTCATCAGTTATAAACCAGTATCAATGTACACAAGAGAAGCAAGTTTATTTGAAAACATTGAAAAAGCCATGTTAAAGGAGGTCGGGAAAAAGTTTGAAAAGTGGAAGCTAAATGGTGCGATTTAAATGTTCGGGGTCTTGGGGGGCTGGCAAAAATAATTGAAGGTAAATAATGCATTTTAGAGCTATGTTAAGGTGGGTCATTCAAAATTTTGAAAAAAGGAAGCTTAATGGTTAATTCAAAATGTTTGAAGCTGAATGGTATTTTAGAGCTATGTTAAGGGGGGGGGGGGGGGTTATGTAGAAAACATATAATAAGGTCACACTTTTGAGTAACGTTAATTTTTCATAAA
>JAUUEB010063965.1:0-15818 GCA_032362205.1 Clione limacina | reverse complement strand
GGGTATTTACCTAGTCCTGTGGACTAAATGCTTTGTTTGTACTTGGTATTTACCTAGTCCTGTAGACTAAAGGCTATGTTTATACTGGGTATTAACCTAGTACTGTAGACTAAAGGCTTTGTTTGTACTGAGTATTTACCTAGTCCTGAAGACTAAAGGCTATGTTTGTACTGTTTATTTACCTAGTCCTGTAGACGGCGCATACGTTCCCTTGTCACAAGGAGTTTCTCCTACAGCACCACCCAAACAATAATATCCTGAAGGACAAACGTAGCCCTGTGATCCGTCAGTTGGGTTGGCTAAGCTTGACCCAGTCAGGCAGATGTATCCTGGATCACAAGCTAAGCTTATACCTGGACAGAAAAAATAAAACAATCTCAAAAGCCTAAAAATGCAAACATGCATACATAAGCTATGGATAATTAATGACATATAAAGTATGGATGTTCCATTTGATATGCCTTGAAGGTACTGGTAAATCCCCTTAGATGAACCCTCTACGTCTTCAAATTCAAAGTTCTAAAATATAAATCATAACAGTTGATATCACCCAACTCTTAGTGAATAAAACATAGGGAAACTTGATTCAAACCATTGATAAACAATGAATTAGCAAAGTTATTAGCACAATCTGTCAATGTTTACAATTTTATGAACATTTCCTGAATTTTATTCACTTTTTTACAAAAAAAATAACTGGAAAATAGGTCTTTCTGACAAAAAGACTTAATTTTAGTTGACTTACCATCTGTACCAATACAATATTAACATTTATTAACAAATTAAATAGAATAATTTTGGCTGATATGATGAAGAAATCCCAAAGCTGCTTTATCTGCAGTAGACACTGGTGCATTTACAAGATACAATTACAATGCTATATATAAACGTTATTTCTTGTCATCTATATAACAATGCTTTCACTTTTTCTTTTTCGTTTCAAAAATTTAACATATGCAGGGAAGGGAGTGTCTCTTTCCAAAGTACTACTTCTATCTCAACAGAAATCAGCAAGCTACATCAATTCCTTACTCACAACAAACAAGGCTACATGATACTATCTACCAATGAACTCACCATTCATAGAACTGTTTGGTGTACAATACAAGGCTACATGATACTATCTACCTAATAAGTAAATGAACTCACCATTCATAGAACTATTTGGTGTACAATATCTACCAGGGTTACAAGCTTCACAGTCAGTAGAGTTATCATTGCCAGTGCTGGAGGCTAGTGTTCCTTGTGGGCAGGGTGTGGGCTGGTAACTGCCCTCAGGACAGTAGTTACCCACTGGACATATAGTCTCACTAGGAATAGGGGTTGTGTTGTTGCCAATACAGTAGTAGCTGGAGGGAAAGGATATTATGCAAAAGTCAGAACTTTTTATTTGACATTATGCAAAAATAACATTGACAATTCAAGTGATACAAGTGGTTAATATCTTATAAGATATAGAGTCATTTGTTTCTTTTGTGCATCTGTCATCACCTTAGACAAAGGTTAGCTTGATGAATTGACCTTTTTTTAAATAAGTGACTGCTTTACTTGCTCATTTTTATGTTAAACATTAGGGCTTCCAATCACAAATGCCATGGCCAATATAAGACTTAAAAAATAATTATCTTATTTAGACAGCTTGAGTGACAGTTAGTTGAGGTATAATTTTTGTATTTCACCTTTTTTTAATAACCTTTTATAATTTTTAACCACAAAGGGATCTTTAGCATGTGTAACGTTCACACAGTATGTCAAAGGTAACAAACGTTTTATTCCAGACCCTCAACCAATCAATATTCATGTGCATATATGTGCACATGTATTCATACACATGAATTTAAAATTCATACATTGTCAATCCCTGGCTGGTGTGTTTCTCTTAATGCATAATGTCCATACCAAGTGATGATCAAGATATAGTGTCAAGTGAGGAAAATACAAAAATCAAGAATGTGTCATGTGAACATCAAATCAGTCGTCTACCAAAGCTTTAGTTTTAGATTCTAGAAATGAAAGTGTAAAAATTTCTTGGTCATTAATATATTCTGAGTCAAAACACTATCTTCATTATAGAAAAATTTGTCAATCTCACCCTCCGTAACAAGGTCCCTCTGGTTCTGCAAGTCCAGTGCTTTGACAGTAATAACCTGGCAAACAGTTCTGACAATCTGCCACCTCTGCTGCATGTGTATTATTGTTAAATGTGCCCGCTGGACATGGATATTGGTTGTAGTACTCTGTGCCTACAGGACAATAGTAGCCTCCTGGACAAGCAAAGTTTGCCAGATTGGCCACAGCAGATAAACTGTTGTCACAATAGTAGCCTGAAAACAATGCCAATGGGAAAAACTTTATGTATGAATTATACAAGTACAGAAACACTGTAATAAATACAATGTGAAAGGTCCATAAATGTTATCCAATTTACTCGGCGGGGGAAATACAGATTATTAATCTACTTTATTATTAATCAGTACTTCTTAAAATAGTATATTTTTTAGATTTGCTTTTTCTATCAAAAGCTTGCATCAGAGACAAAATGAAATAACAAAGAATGTATCTTACTTCTTGAGATAGATTATTGAAAAGCCTGTGATACTAGAACTAAGATAAAAAAAAGGTTTCAGAATTTGTTGAAAATGAATTCAATTACAGTGAAAGCAATTTCTTTTTTTTTAAAGGTGGACTGCAGAATAACTAATTTTTTCTCACAGTTTAATGATTCTTATCGGACAAATATCTTAGGTTCAAGATGAAATGGGAGCAATAAGAAAAGCTGACCAACCTGAAGGACACTGCTTGCACGTTGATTTCCCTTCTTCATTCTGGTATTCTCCTGAAGAACAGCGAGTGGGTGTGGCACTATTGGCCAGACACAAGTGACCGGCTGGACATATGTAGTCATATGGGTTGGGAACTGACTGACCAGCAGGACAGTAGAAGCCTAAAATTGGTTTAAAATAAAACAAAAGCAACACATTTATTTTCTTTACTAAGGATTGTCTCTTCTTCTTCTTCTTTCTTTCGTTTGCTTTTTACCTCAAACGAAGTCAAGTCTTATTGTTGACTGAATTTTTGCGTTAGCCTACTGCTTTTTACACTCTCATGTTTTTGCCTACCACATGTTTTGCGTAGCACATGTTTTGCGTGAACACTTTGGTGCTTCCCTTCTCCCAGAGGGTGGTCGCTATCCGTCTTCAAAAGGTACTCTTTTATTTAGACTGTCAGAGTCTGACAGTGTTTTTGGTAGGACATTTCTTTTGAAATTGCTAAGGTTTAGTGCTTAACAGACACATTCCTGTTTACTTCCCAGAAGACTGAGAAAGTACAAGTGTGTCTTTATTGACTTTTTGGGTAATAATAGAATGTAAAGTGCATTGAGCATATACCCTAAATAATTATAGGTCTCCTATATCATATTTTATTGATATGTAATGTTTTTTTTTTATTCCCTGCACTATTCAATAAGAAGGCAAATGACTATCTTAAAAGCTAGTGGAAAGGACAAGTGTCATCAATCCTTTAAGATTTAATGTAATTATCTCAGAATAATTTTCAAGAATTACCTGCATCACAAGGTCCTGACACAGCACTGAGGCCAGTACCATTGCAGTAATAGCCTCCATCACAATCGTAACACTCAGACTCTGCAGCCAGGTTTGTGATGGGTGCGTAGGTACCATTACGACACTGCTCTGGAACATCACTTCCTTGTATACAGTAGTGGCCAACTGGACATACAACCTTGAAATAGCAACATAATTACAAACATTTCAGATAATATGTATCAGACCAAACTATTAAAGATAAAGGTTCCACCCTATATTTATCCCCAGCTCTCTCTCTCTCTCCTACAATTTTTGACCTCATCTGGGTAATTGCGTGCATAATATTAGTGTATTTTAGTAATATAAAGTATTTGTAGACAGTAAATTCAAAGATAGAATGAAAGTATGCTATGTACACCTCTGTGCTATTACAATTACTAATGAAACATATGCACCATTGTAATTTCATTAGCCCTTTCTCCTTCCTAATGCCTAATCCTAAAAAAACATGGCCTCAGATAGGTACTAGTTGCAGCCTTGCCTTTGATGTTTTCTATGTTTCTGGTATTTTTTTAATGAAGTTTTTGCCAACTTTCACAATGTATTAGCGTGCATGATGTACTATCTGATATCACATATCATGTACAGTAATTGTCTATGCCCTCAGGTCCTATGATGCCAGCATTGTACCATATTGATGTTAACATATTTGTATGTTTTAAATTGTGAAGTAGCTATAAATAGTTTTCATAATCATTCTAATTAGACTTATTACAAAGGAGAGGCTTTATAAGTACATTTCTTTAGAATATGTAATTTCCAATATCATGAAATTCCGTCCATTATAAAGTAGACTCTTCTAAATCACCATGGAGCTAATTAAATATTAGACACAGTAAAACTTACCAGCTGTTATACTAGTGGTTAAAAAAAAGAAGTAAACAAAACGAACAAAAGCCATTAAGAAAGTTCCTACTACCCCAAGGCATTAGATCACTTTAGGTTCCTAAGCTCAGGGCCTAGCACCAGAGATTGCCCTGAAATGTGACACGTGGCAAAGTGCCATTTCTAGGGAAAAAGTGTAACCCATGCTACATGGAAAATACACTATAAATGATAATGATGATGATAATGAGGTTCCTAAGGTCAAATTTACAGGGTGACAACTCATAAAAAACTACCAATATAGCAGTAAATCTTCAAGTAAAGATCGTCGCAATATAAATGGCAACAACAAAAAGAAAACAAAAGACAGAACCAACAAATATTGACTGTAAACTCAACAACATTCACAACCATAAATTTAAAAAAAATAGAAATAAGTGTAACAATACACAATACTCACTGACATGAGACCACAGTCTAGGCTTAAAAAAAACAACAACTCAAAAAAAGGAAACAAACCTCAGTGGGTGAATCAGAAGCCAGTGGACAGTAGTAGCCATAATTGCAGAGGTCAGTAGGTGCATCTAGTCCTGCAGTCTGACAATAGCTACCTGGTGTACATTCCTCCATAGCTGCAGATCCCTCAGGACAGAAATAGCCAGGCTGACATTCTCCTCCATCAACATTTGGCTACAATAATAAGATTTAAACCTTGTTTTAACTTGAAAAGGACAAACAACTTAATTTTCATAACATTTTATTATAGGAGGAGCATAATTCTCATAATCTCACTTAATGAAATAACCTGTGGTTTAGATTTTGCCATCACCAAATTGATGGCCCAAACCCCAGTTCAATATTTTTCAAAAGTTTGGCCTTTGCAAAATAAAAGGTCTTTACAGTATTTAAAGGTGACATTGAGAATTTTGATTATAAATAGATAAAAATTATCTCTGAAAACTTAATTTAATAAAATGTGTACAGCAGTTTCAGATAATATCAAGCAGAAGCTAAAAATACTGTAAAACTACACAAAGTTGTAATCTGTTCTGTACCTGCGCTTGTATGGATCCATTTACACAGTACCAGCCAGCAGAGCAGTTGCCAGTTGGCACAGCATTGCCAGCTCCTTGGCAGTACATTCCTGGTGTACAAGCAATACAGTTGCTTAATGACACCTGCTGAGTATGGGAGTTGAATGTACCAGCTGGACAAGGGAACTCATACATTTGAGTTGTGTTTGCCTGTGAGAAGAAAAAATGTCATTCAATTCAAGAAGTACTTATTCATATTAATATAAAACAGAATAATGTTGACCAGTTGACATTTTTAAGAATAATTTGGACTGTTTTGATGGGAGTAACTAGTTAAATTGTTTGTTTAGAATGCTCTCTACCACCTTGGAAGAAGTTTGTGAGTTCGTTTTATTCGTTTGTATATAGCTCAAACAGAGTCAACTTTTTTATGACTGATATAAGGCAAACTGCTTTAAAGACTCTTAGGGTTTTGTTTAATACTTTGGTGCTTACCTTCACCCAGATGGTGACAACTATGCGTCTTCAGAAAGCAGTCTATTATTCTGATAGCTAAAATGAATGATGAGGTTAACTAGTGAAACTTATCATATTAATAATGAAATCTATATTTTCTACTATATAATACAACTACAAGAGTTACTGGGTATTTTCCTCACCTCACAATAGTAGCCAGCAGGACAGAGGTTGACAGAGAAGTCGGTGGTGTTGACTGGGCAGTAATAGCCTGCAGGGCAACCTTCACAATGATCCTGATTGGTTAGATCTTGGTAAGTGCCAAGTGGGCAGCCAATTGGGAAGTCTGTACCTACAGGACAGTAGTGTCCAGTAGGACAGATGTGTCCAATGATAGGATGTGTTGTGTTCTCAGGGCACTGGTTGTCGTCGAGCATCAACGGGTTTGATTTATCAACTCCAGAGACGCAGTAGTAGCCAGCATCACATTGGTTAGTGGGAGATGTCAGGTTTACACCTAAGTAAACACAAAGTAAAATACAGTCAAACTAATAAAATACAAAGATATCAACCAAAACCCTTAGCACCTTCTAAATTTACTTATATGTGTTGAAATCTTCAAAATAAGACAGTTTTTCTATTTAAGAGATGAATATATGAAAAATAATAGGGCTACCAATAAAAACTGTACAAGATGCATTGTGTAAAGAAAGAAAAATATAGAACTGATAACTGTGCCAGGCACTACATAGTAAATCATGAATAAATTAAATTTGATATACCATTCAAATAATAGACTTGATGGAAAAGTAAACAAAGATGACATTGTAACTGCATGTCAAAATAGAAAAGGAAAGGATCATAAAATGCAATCAGATGTATGAATGAATCATTAACAAATATAAAAAAATGATGGGGGTATATCAAATTAAAAAAAACAAAGTACATGTCAAGCATGATGTAGACAAAACAAATAAATGCCAATACAATTGTCTCTATACAAATACTGTATCATGTATTCAAGTCCTCACCTTGACAATATTGACCAGCTAGACATGGTGTACACTCAGTCTCTGATGTCAGTCCAGTGACTCCACTAAATGTGCCTGCAGGGCATGCCTGCCAGTCATGACCTGTGCCGTTGGGGCAGAAGAATCCCTCAGGACATGCATGTTTGGCTGAGGCTGAATCTCCAGCTGTGGTTAGACTTGGGATGCAGTAATAACCTAATGGAGAAAAATACGAATGACCTCATAATGTGAATAAAATAAATAAAAAAATTTAACACTTCAACTATTTGTTTAGTTATGATACATTTTTAGTATCATTAGTGATGTGTTGTCACTTAGAGCCGCTCCTAATTAACTTGTAGTATCATTAGTGATGTGTTGTCACTTAGAGCCTCTCCTAATTAACTTGTAGTATCATTAGTGATGTGTTGTCACTTAGAGCCTCTCCTAATTCACTTGTGGAATATTCTATTTTTCTAAAATAATAATGTGATTATTTACATTCTTAAAAATTACATAATAAGCATAAATCAGACCATTAATACATCATAAGCACATACAGCAGCTGATATGATATTGTTTTTAAAAATCTCAACAGGAATTCAAATCAATAAAGGAAAAAATAACCACATCAATCATATACAACATTTTTAGATTTCTAGTTATGTGTCCTTTCTATACATAGTGACAAAAATTAAAGTGAAATATTATACCAGAACAACTAATGTTAATTGTAAAAATTAAACATTTACATTTGAGTTGTATGTGTAGTGATGGTAAATGTTTAATCTAACTTTTTTAACGATTATTTGGATGGATCCACAGGCGCTGAAACTCCCCAAACATCTTAAAAACTAATAACTTTATAAGGATAACTGAAAATGAAAAGAATTGTCAAGAACTAGTCATAATGAGTGCATCGAAACTAATTAATGGGAGAAGTTGCCTTGTGCTGTGATTATGCAGACCTATGAAATGGCCCAGCACATGCAGCTTCTGCTGGCTCTTCTCAGGAGCTTTAGCCGTAGACTTTCCTATACAACAATCTTCCTTGCCCATTATCATACACAATAGCACAAAGACTCTTGATACCGAATCCTAAAGGTTATCTGCAAATAATTTGTTGTCTAGTATATTGCTACAATACTTAAAAAATCGAAATGAAAAAAGATAAGTTGTTGGAAAAATTACATAAGTTCCTGATCTTACCCTCTGGACAGAACGAACATGAAGCTGCTCCATCAAAGTCTGCATAAAATCCTGCAGGGCAATCCTGAGGGGCAGCGCTGCCCAGTGGGCAGTGTTTAGCAGCTGGACAGATGATCTCTGTATCCACTTTAGAACCACTTGGACAGTAGTAACCTATGGGTAAATCAGGCAAAACAAGATACAACTTAATGAATTTGATCATTTTAAACTTGTGCTGGGAGAGAAAAAAAAGTGTGAAATATTAAGCAACAAACCAGTAATTGACACATTGAACAGATTATCCAAAATCTGTACATGAGTGAACTAATCGTAGTATGAAAATAACCAATATCAATTGTTATTCTCTTTGACTTGTTGTTCCTCGCTGACTGGACTTTCAGAGCTATAACAATACCCAGTTGTACCATCAGTAATGTTAAATTAGCTGGCCTTTTTGTTCAACAACTAAAAGCTCAGGAATAATCACCCATATCCCTTCTCGACTTGATTTTTAAACCCCATCCAATGCTTAAGTGTTTGCTTCTTTGTTGAAAGATATTTTACAACACATAATCTAAAAACAGGCAACCACCAGAGGAAAATGCGCGTAAAGGCACATTCTTACTTATATTGTTAATTTTTAATAAGGGACCCTCCAACATTTTTGACATTTTCACGAGCGTCCAAAGCGTAGCATAGGGGGAGGGGGTAAAAGCCTTTGTATGCCGTTGAAATCATGACATATTTCTTATCATTTTGCAAATTTAAGTGTACTATTTTTGGGGGTGAGGAGGGGTCACAGAAAAGCGTACACTTTTTACGCTCATGAAAATGTCAAAAACGTTGGACCACGTTGAAAACTAGAAGTCCCAGTCCAAAAATTATCTAACACACATGCCAAATAGATATCTTACCTTCTTTGCAAGGGCCGCTGACCTCAGTGAGTCCTAGGCCATTACAATAGTATCCTGGCATGCAGGAAGTACACTCTGAGGCAGATGCTAAGCCTGTCTGGTTGGAGAATGTTCCGTTGGGGCAGCCAGTTGGTGTAACAGACTGCAATTCACAGTAAGATCCTGCATCACAGACAACCTCGGTAGACTGGACTGTGCCTGAGGGACAGTAATAGCCAGGCTCACATGGGCCCACCACAGCTGTCAGACCTGGGGTAGCATAGAGAAAATCACCATAGTAAGTTCCATGAAAAAGATAGAAATTCCATCTTTAAATACCTATAAAATTAATCACAACACATATTTATCTTTTGCAATGGCAGAGAATTCTTTTTAAAGTTAAAATTGCAATGCTTTTGTTATTTTTCTGTTTTTTCTTTTAGAAATGTTTTGCATTCAACCAACCAGAATATGCTTGGATTGAAATATAGTCAACACAATTGATTCCTCTAATTATCTACATATTTTGTATAAAAAAAACTTTAGCATTGACTTTTGATAACCACAGTGTAAAACAGGTTATAAGAATCAGTGGAATGAGCAAGTATTACCTGTTTCATTACAAAAGAAGCCAGCAGTACAATTGAGACACTCTGCTTCTTGTGTGAGTAAAGTTGTGGGGCTGTAGGTACCCTGTGGGCAGGGGATGGGCTCTGCAGTTTGTTCTGGGCAGTAGGAGCCAGCAGGACACTCATCAGCATCCACTCCTGATAAATCATGAAAATATAAAGGTTTTTACATGGTACATGTTACAATTTCACATATTCCCACACATAGGACGTATAGCGCATGGTTGAGCACGAACCCAGTATTCTGACACTAGGCCAGGCATAACACAAGTCCTCTCTCAATCTCTTTTCTTTATTAGTCTTGCTTTCACTAGCATTTTATCTTTATCTTAAGTACAAACAAAAAGAAAGCGAAGTCAAAGCTTTTCATACATAGTATCTAATAAATCTTACACAAAAATACCACCAACAAAAATGAGTCTGAAATTATAAGCTATTAATCATCAGGAATTTAAAATGTAGATAAATGTTATAAAAAAGCATAAGTACCTTGGTTAGGTGTAGTTGTTCCTGCCCCACTACGACAGAAGTATCCAGCAGTACAAGGTCTCAGTGGATATGTAAGACCAGCTTGATCACAGGCCATGCCTCCAACACAGTCACTGCACTCTCCAGATGATGTTAGACCTGAGTTTATTGTGAGTTAAGACAATATTTGAATTCTATTCACACCAACTCAAACAATAAAAAACTTGTTATAACTCACAACACAATGAGCGATTTGTTCAGAAAATATGAAAGCTATATCAGTTTTATAGAACGCTGGATCATAGTAAAACATAAATGTCATGGTACTATCATAAATTCATCCTTTGTAAAATATCAATTCAATTCAATTTAATTCAATTCAATCAACTTTATTTTAAAAAGGTAACATTTTGGCATTGCTGCCACTCTTACAATAGCCCTTTGATAAAGATAAAATAAAATAAACACAAGAGTTAAATAAACACAATAGATAATACATGTAATTAATAATACATGATGAACTAACAAACTTACAAAAAGATTCGAGATTCAGGATAAAATGCTCTTATTTTGCTAATTCAAAGGGGTTTATGGAATAAGTAACAGTAAATGCTTTACTTACAAGACATATACATTGAGTGTGTTGCAAGGGAAATATGACAAACTTTTGTGTGTGTTCTCAGTTAGATTATAACTATATACACTATAGTGCACAACATTTTTTTCATCAATGAATATATCTTTGTTTACAATAGGCACATCTTTCAATATCCCAGTGCATATGCGTACCTGTTCTATTGTTGAACGTATTGACAGGACAAGGGTACTGCTCTGCATATTCCGTACCGTTAGGACAATAGTAACCTTCTGGGCAGACATATGGATCATATGCAACAACTGAAGTAGGATTAGCATTGCAGTAATATCCTTGTGGACATAAGTTGCAAGATGGCTGACCAGGCAGTTTCTGAAATAAAATTCATGATAAACATTTCATAAGTTTTGTTACATTGTTAGTTTTTCTGTTCTTTTAGACGTTAAGCTGTGTCAAGGGAATGTGCAAACTCTCATTGACAAAATTTGTGTATGGCTTCAGATTGTGTTAACTTAAGTCTAGACTAGTCACTTCATCCAGTCCTTTCAGAATCTTCACCTTCCTATGGTTAACAATTGTCTTGAAAACTTGAGAATAATGTGAGTATAGTCTACTGACAAAGCGTTGTTGTCTGCATCTATTTGGGTCTGGGTTTAAATCTATCCATACAAATTTCATGTGACAGCAATGGCATGTAAACAGCAGTGCCTTGAGGATATACTAGCCATCAAGCTGAACAGGATCTAACTGATGGCTTTTAAAGTCCAACTGTAAGGTGTGAAATATTAACCAACTTATAATGGAGCTAGGAAAGTTAAAAACAGAGGGTATATATACGTTTTTTCAATGAAGTTTAAGATTGACAAGTGATACTTTTCTTATAATTTCATGTGTTGCGGATCATGTAGCGATATTTATTTTTGATTTAAAGCCACATTAATTTTATTCTTGAAGATTAAAAATTGAGTTGTTGTCGTTGCGTTTTCCTGTCCTGCGTTTAGCCGTCGTTGTTGCGTTTTCCCGTCCTGTGTTTAGCCATCGTCGTTGTTTTCCGTTCAGGAGTTTTTGTGTTAATTGGTTTATGTAAAATAAATCTTAAATAATACTCTCACCCTCTGTCTTATTGGCAAATCTATCTTACACATTTGGAGAACAGGGTATCTATTAGTGTATATACATGTAATATTGACCTACAACCTAATTTTTGTAACTAGGGCCTGAACTACTATCCAGAGTCCCCTTGAGAGCATCACGATAGTCAAATATAATAAAGAAAGAAAATAACCTGATAGTAGCCTGATAGACATGGTTCTGCAGCCTCTAGTGCACCAACACAGAAGTGACCTTCGGGACAGGTTGTGTTGGCTGGCTGAGCTGAGGTGGACATTGCTGGACAGTAGTAGCCTGGATCACAGTCACCGTCAGGAGTCTCCAGGCCTTCTGCAGCACAGTACTTGCCTGAAAACAAAAATCATAGTAAGACAAACAGCTAGATATTTCTACAGTCAATTTTTATTCATATCTCTATTGGTGGCTCTTATTAATTAACTATTTAGTACATTTCCTGGGTGATGACATGCTCAATGGGTTTACTATCTATCATTAACCTGACAGGCTACAACATAGAAACACCTGTAGCTTATCAGCTTAAAAGAAAGTATACAACAGAACTGCCTCTTATGTTATAGTCAAAT
Source organism: Clione limacina (assembly GCA_032362205.1). Classification (NCBI taxonomy): domain Eukaryota; kingdom Metazoa; phylum Mollusca; class Gastropoda; order Pteropoda; family Clionidae; genus Clione; species Clione limacina. Next base: position 3,418 of record JAUUEB010063965.1, on the reverse strand, counting down.
ATTATCTTCACTACTCAACTAAAATTAGAAAAAATTTTGCAGTCTTTTTTTTCCTCAGTGATGTAACATCTATATTTGTTGGGTTCAAAGGCAATTTACTTTTTGACTTATTTTTGTTTTACTGTTTTCAATGTACTTAAACATTAAAATTTTGTGTGGAGGTAAATCAATGTTTAAAAATAAAAGGAAGTTAAGATGACATATTATCTTACTTGAAAGAGTATCCTTGTAAACTATGAACATTATATATGTAGGCAGAATTTGAATGTCAACGACACAAACTTTATAAATTAATAAAATTACCAAAAAACACCTAGGACTTGAAGGAATAAAAGAAAGTAGGATAGAAAAGATTAAGGGCAAGAGGAAATAATGAAACAATCTAAACATAAAATTATGACAGTTATCATCAACAATCACCTGGTGTACACATCTTGCAGGAGGAGAGAGCTGAGTTTCTTTCAGTGTCGAGGTAGTAGCCTATTGGGCAAGGCTGACCATATGTGCTGCCAATTGGACAGTAGTGGCCTCTGGGGCATGTACCTCCAGTGCTATCTCCCATTGGAGTTGGCAGGATTGCTCCCAACACGCAGTAGTAACCTGAAAAGCAGGACATTGAATCATTGAGCAAAGGAATGTGAATAATCTATAAAAGAAGTATCATTTGAAAGAGAAATAAACATAAGTCATCAGAATGAACCCTTTTAGTTTAAATTCACAAAAAAAAACTGCCCCAAGCTATTTCATAAATAAAAGAATTAAGGTATGCATAGAATAAAGATGCAGCTTGCCATAGGGAAGACAATTTGCACTGAGGCAATGTTCTTTTCATACCTTATTCTCCTCCAAAGTAATGGAAAATCACAACAGTTGCTGGATTATGTCATACCCTGATAATTTCATATATCTCCTGTTATGTTATGTTATGTTGCTGATCCAGCAGTCATATATCTCATGAATAGTATTTAATTCTACCCCCCTTCTTTCCAAATCATTCATGGAACAGAAGGAGAACAAAGAGAAACAGAGAAACAAAAAAGAAGATATAGGCAGAACGTAAGAAATGCCCTTTGAAACTTTTATCAAAAAGAGCTTGGGCAATAAATAAAGAAAAGGAAACTATGCAGAACAGACAAAAGAAAATGATTTGCAAGCACAATTAAATGTCTGCAATGCAATCACATTTTTAAAAGTCAACTGACTCATTGTTTACATGGAAACTTACACACAAATAAACAGTTAAAAAAACTATACTAGTATACCTGCTGAGCTTCTAAATCACCTCGAAGGTAAATGGATTAAAAATCATTCTAATTATTAAAACTATACTATTCCCCAGAAGCATTATAATGCATTAAATCTCTTCCTTTCATACATTCCATATTCATTAAGATCTAAATTACATTTTTCCATCATTAATTTACCTTGGCTGCAGTTTCCTGAGGGTTCACTGAGTCTAGTTTGAGTACAGTATGTTCCACCATCACACAGTGTGTAGTTTTCACTGCCCTGCGGACAGTACTGACCATAGTCACACTGACCTCCCATGGATGGGTCAACTGGCATTGCCTGAGTGGCCCCTTCATAACAGAACCTGAAATAAGAAATAGGTTTTATAGTATTTCCCTTCCTTTTGAGTGAAAAAACCTTCCACTTTCTATACATTATTCTTTGTTTTTGTCTCCGCTTTTTTCTCTAACTTCTTTGTTGAACACTAACAGATTGAAAGATTATTAAAGAAATGTGCATCTTAACAATATAAATGAAACGTATGTTAAACAATGAAAATGAAATTCATAAGTACATTATTATTGTTCTTGTCTTGTGGTTTGAACTGTTGATATTTGCAAATATTCTGTACAATTGTTGACACCGAATCCAAAAAATTCATGATCAATATGTAACTCATGTTTTATAAGAATTAAATGTTGAGATGATTACTACTTACCAACCAGCACTGCAGAAGCCTGTAGGACTGGAGAGACCAGTGCTTTGACAGTACTGACCCGCTGTACACAGTCCACATGCTGACACGCTGATCTGTGAGCTGGCGTTGTTGAATGTTCCTGCACTGCACGGGTACTGGTTGGAGTACTGTGTGCCAGCTGGACAGTAATGACCACTGGGGCATGGTTTGTCTGAATAGTCAGTTGAGTTGACTGGACAGTAGTAGCCTGGAAAACAGTAATTTGCTGATTTCATTCTGTGACTATATTGGCTGTTATTCTACTTCATTAATTTGAAGACAAAAATGCCAGGACAATGGTGTACTCATACTTGAAAATAAACATTGACAAATAGAAAAATATAATAGTGATAATAAAATGACCACAACAAAAATATTGTTAATTCATTTAACCATTAGAAAATAATCTTAATGGGCAACAGCAAAGTTATCATTTACATATTGTTCTTTTTAAATCCTAGAGTAAAGATACAAAATGATGATTTCTAACCTGCGGTACACTGTTTACAGCTGCCTTGACCTTCCTCATCCTGATAGGTTCCTGCATCACATCCTTGGGGTAGTTCACTTCCTTCAGGGCAGTGGTAGCCTAGAGGACAGATGTCTCCGAACCCTATATGAAGAATAAGAAATTAGTTGAGCATACATCTATGATAAACTTAAGGATCTGAGGAAGCATTCCAAAGATCCCAAACAGTGATCCTGTCTGTATAATTTCCTTTTTGGATATAAAAAGAAAACAACTGTAAAAAAACACATGGAAAAGTAGAAATTGCTTTAAAAGAATTCCAAAGAACATGTACAACTTTACTAATGTTTGAAAACTCATATGTCTGGCAAAAATATTCTTGGTATTCTATTTTTCCTTTTGACAATCAATATCAACATTACCTGTGTGACCTCCAATGAGTGGACATGACTGAGGATAAGAACTGTTGGTTGCATCGTTGTCAGGGTTTGACCTGTCCACTCCAGACTGACAGTAGTAGCCCTCAGCACACAGCCCTGTCACATTGGTGGCTCCCTCTATAGAACAGTAGAACCCTCCGTCACAGTCAGTACATTGTGTGACCTATGATACAAGTTTGAAAAAAGATAAAATAATATAATTATTAATTTAATTTTTTTTAAAGCGAAAGACTTTATGCACATTATGTAAAGAGGGTAAGTGGAATTTGTATACTTGGTAAGGACCAAAGTTAATGTCTTCCAAATTACAAATATAAACTTTCCAACGCTGTACAGTCATGTTTGGGCTAATGAAGCTATACTTGATAAAAAAAAAGTGGTATTTGGAAAGAGAAGTATGTTGTTCTATTCAAACGTACAGTATTGATTGGCAATATGTGGTTGTTCTATTCAAACGTACAGTATTGATTGGCAAGATTCAAACATACAGTATTGATTGGCAAGATATGGTTATTCTATTCAAACGTACAGTATTGATTGGCA
>JAUUEB010063854.1:0-15819 GCA_032362205.1 Clione limacina | reverse complement strand
GGGATGTTCTTCTATGCGGCAGTCTTATAAATGTATGGAAAACGAAGGATTGCCGTCTTCAAAACATTGAAAATGAAACTCGAGGATTTCCGAGAAAATATCAAATTTAAAGGGGTAGCTGTACAAAAATGATCATATCTTGGTCAATTATTAACCTATTTCGATTAAATTTATTTCAAATGAAAGGGGAGATGCTCTTCTATGCTACAGTGTCAATGTATTGACAAAAGAATATGGCTTTCTTTAAAAATCATGAATTCAGAGAAAATAGCAGATTTTAAGGGATATATATACAAAAATTACCATATCTTGGTCAATTATTAACCGATGTTGATAAAGATGGTTTCAAATGCGACAGTGTCATTAATGTATTGAAACAATGAGATTGCCGTCTTAAAAACTCATGCACACGAGTTCATTTTAAGGGGTAGATGTACTAAAATGACCATATCTTGGTCAATTATCAACCTATTTCGATAAAGTTGGAGATGTTCTTCTATGCGACTGTATTGTAAATGTATGGAAAAGGAAGATTGCAGTCTTCAAAAGAAAAGAAAATGAATCTCGTGGATTTCCGAAAAATAGCAAATTTTAAGGGGTAGATGTACTAAAATGACCATATCTTGGTCAATCATTAACCTATTTCGATAAAGTTGGTTTCAAATAAAAGGGGTGATGCTCTTCTATGCAACAGTATCATAAATGTATTGACAAAAGAAGATTGCCGTCTTCAAAATTCATGAACACAAATTCCTGGTGAATTTCGAGAAAGTAGCACATTTTAAGGGGGTAGATATACTAATATGACCAAACCTTTGTTAAATATCAACCGATTTTGATAAAGTTGGTTTCAAATGAAAGGGGGGATGTTCTTCTATGCGACAGTGTCACAAATGTATGGAAAAACGAAGATTGCCTTCTTCAAAACTCATGAACACGAATTCCCGGGATTTCCGAAAAACAGCAAATTTTAAGGGGTAGATGTACAAAAATGACCATATCTTGGTCAATTATTAACCTATTTCGATTAAGTTGATTTCAAATGAAAGGGGAGATGATGTTCTTCTATGCAACAGTGTCATAAATGTATTGAAAAAAGAAAATTGACCTCTTCAAAACTCATGAACACGAATTCACGGGGAATTCCGAGAAAATAGCAGATTTTAAGGAGTAGATGAACTAAAATGACAAAATCTTGTTCAAATATTAACCGATTGTGATCAAGTTGGCCTCAAATGAAATGGGAGATGTTCTACTATGCAACAGTGTCATAAATGTATTGGAAACTGAAGACTGACATCTGCAAAACTCATGAAAATCGAATCCATTTAATTACGGAAATGTAGTTTTTTAGGGTTAGCTCTAGTTGCTCCAGGGTCTATCTCGCAAGGGCCAGGGCCCAACGCAATGTAGGAACCCTGTAAAAGAGCCTCTGTGCATGATTTCAGAATCCTATAAGGGATGTAGATAGCTCAGTTGTTTAGAGCACGTTCTATCACCAAGAACACTGCTGGTTCAATCTCTAGCCTCAACTATATTTTGTGTTTGAAAAACATCCCCTGTCAACTCTGCTGCCAGTTGTGAAAATCTATCCTCTTTTGGTCAAGTGAAGTAAAGTCGGTGAAGCAAGCAATGACAAACTACCTCAATTGCCGTTGTCTAAAAAGTCGGGACTTCTGATTACCCAAAGCTCAGTAATGAGTATGGGTTACTTTACTTTATATCTGATGGAGTGACCAAATTTACAAATAGCAAAAACTCAAGGGCTGTTACTCTGTCAAAAAAATAATTTATAAAAGTTGAGGAAACTGGTTTAAGCAGGTCACAAGAAGACTCTTTGTGAAAGATTTCAGATTCTTAACTCTAATGATGTGACCACAAATTAACAAAGAACATTTAGCAAAATCTCAATAAGGGCCATACATAACTCTATTTTTCACTTATATTCCTGGATTTAAATAGCAAAGATTCTGTACCGTCCTACCAAAAATGAAAGAAACCAATTTTTTCCTCAGTTATCCTGTAAACAGACAAACACAACACACAGCGTACAGTGAATTTAGATATTTTGTGAATTGAGATTTGTCAAATTTAAGTCTAGCAAAAAGAACTAACCATGATAAAATTGAAACAAAAGGTTTTAGTTGAGATGAATTGGATACAAACATTTTTTGTTAAAACTGACACAAATCAGACTACCCATTTGAAAAACGCTTCTTTTTCATCTGCAACCAAGAATTCTAATATGGCTGTCAGGATCAGTTTAACAATACAAAAACAATTTTAAATGAAAAAAATGGGACTGACAGTCTTTATTATATTTTTGAAATTTTCTACTGAATTAGGAAAGTTTAAAAAGAAAACACAAAATATTCTTGTGACTATATTCAAATTTATTGCACATTAACTAAATAATTTACATAATACATCAAGCATCATACTCTGCTGAAGCCAATTGTACTTTGTCTCCCTGAGAACTGCTGTAGGTGGCATTGTCAAAGCCAGGAGACGCTGATCCAAGAGGAGCTCTAGGCCCAGGCATACGACCACGAAGGAAGAAGACAACTACCACTGCAATGGCCACAATGGCAATGGCTCCCAGTACAATCCCTGTGACAGAGCCACCATTGAGTCCACTGTCTGTGTAGGGAAAATATGATGAGAAAAAAAAACTTTAGCTTTTCTTCATAAATACAAATCAGATAAATATGTAAAGGCCTTTATATTTGGGAGTGTAAAATCTTTGAGAAAAAGGCAATTGTGAAATTAAATCCTTTGCTGAATGTTAACTGTAAAAAATAGAATAAAATGAGCCTGCAAAGAAATGAAGCAACCTTTGGACTATCAAGACAGAAGAATGCGTGTCTCTGCAACTAGACAATTTTAGTGCGGCAAAATAAAACCACTTTTTCTAGATGATTCATAAAGACTAGCACAGTTTCTAGACTAGCTGTGATTCTCAAAAGCTATAATTGTTGTTTCACAAAAAAAGCAAGCGGAAAAAGGGGCTATACAGTATTAACTCTTTTAAAAAATAAACAAATGCAGTTTTGTAAATTTCTACCAACGATCAATCTTTTACTAAGAAGTATCAAAAGATATTTTCTCGCAGAAAAGCACTTATATTCTACTAAGAGACTAACCCAAATGTGTTCACTTGTATTTTGAGACGCGAGTGTGACTGTTAGCTACATTAAGGAATAAAGTAGGGCATGTATACATTACAGACGTCATTAGCCGCTGCTTGTTGATCTCTTAGTGATACCTAGTATATGGAATTCTTCTGAAAAACAGTGGTTTTTATTTAAAGTCTTTTTTTAATGAAACCAAATCCTCCTTCCCCAAAAATTTGGTTTAAGTGAGTTTTACTAGTTCTAATTGGAACATTACAATGTGATGTCATACAATGCTTACCAGAGCTGCTTTGTTGCGGGTTTTGTGGTTGAGCAGTTTGTTGCCCGTGGGTGTGGTTTGGAGGAGACCATGGTGGGTTTGTCCTTGCAGGTGGGTTATAAGGGGGGTTTGTTCTGACTGGTGGGTTCCAAGGGGGGTTTGTCCTGGCTGGTGGGTTCCAAGGGGGGTTTGTGTTGGCTGGTGGGTACGTCTGTACGGGAGGGTTAGTCATGCCAGGTGGCAGATCAGGGTCAAGATTCTTAATGTCTGTGGGGAGTGTCTGAGGAGGACCGCTTGTTACTGAATCTGAAAAAGAAATGCAGGGGTGTCATCTTTTTGAAACAGGTTCATAAAATAAGTTTAAACTTCAACAATGGCTTACAATTTTCAATAGTAATGTTTTTCTTTACATTTGTTCTAAACACAGAGCTTGAAGTAGGGCATTTTGTAACTTGCCTATTTTGGGCCACCTGTCAAAGCTTGGCAGCCAGAGTGGCCCGATGTACGAGGGGCAATTATTAGAATAAATCTGGTTGCCATTCACAAATCTATACTGGTGCTCTTTCAATTTTTGTTTTTTTGTCAAGATTTTTGTGTACCAAGTGCATAAAAGGGTACCTGTATTATTGACTTGTTTCTTCTGTTTGTCTTGTACTTATTCACCCGCGACCGACTCAGGGAACTCCAATAAATTAGTAGAGCAAACTAAGACCACTGATCTTGTGTAAGCCACTGTTTGACATTAGTTTTTTTGATAAATAATACAATTTTGACAATCAGCAATGATGTATGAGCAGGCAGTCTCATGATCCTCCAATTTTGGTCCCGATAAACAAAGGAAATATTACTTCCATTGATTAATTTTTAGTAATTCTTTTCTTTAAAACCTTTGTTGACACCACCAAGGATCACATGTCTCGCTAGCTTACTTGCTCATACCTTATTTAGGAAAAAGTTTTCAAATCAAAATTGTCTAGACTTACAGAGTTGCCTCTTGCAAATGTAGGCATGTTGATCAAAACAATCTGTGTCTCTCCATGCACCATTTTGTCTGCTTGACTGGAAAAAAAAGAAAAGCATTAAATACACACTGAAAGTTAGCAGAAAAAAGAATGCTTGATTTGAATTTCATAATTTTTTCATAAAATTCAGGATTTTGAAAAGGATGGGGGACAACCTTGGCTTAGATTTAAGATTAATTATAAAATTTTGTATCTAAAAAAAAGCAGGGGGGGTGGGTGGACTTTCTGTAATGGCTACACGCCTGATCAAGTCCAGAAGTTTAATCATCATCATCATATCCATGTTTAATGTTTATTTTCTACTGGCCAATATTCATCCTCTACAGAGGGTAGGGCCAGCTTGACATGTATCAACCCACCCACGACACAAGTTTCACAATAGAAACATGACCTTTTAATGAAATTCCATTGCCTCAAGTGGTATGGTTTGACTGATCTTCTAGAAGGAATATTGTACTGACTGAAACATTTCACACCAAAACTCATTTCAGACTTGCAAATCAACTTATAAGTCAACATGCACTATTTTAAGATACTTCCTGATTGTGTTTATTTGTTTCATTTACCACTTGTTTTAACAGTTTATGACAGTAACAATATGCTGATCATTGGTAATAAATATGTAAATAAGCTAATATCATACTGACCACAACACAATCTTGATGCATACGGCTCTCTGTGTCACTGGGTTCACCTTGGGCCCAGTACAGGTAATTTAGAGGTGAGCCATCTGCCCAATAGAAGCCCTCTGAGGAATACAACAATTTATGCATTGAATATTATATTCCTGGATATCTTTTTGGTTTAGCTCATTCATTATTAGCTTTAACAATGTCAACTTTAGTTAGCGTGTAAGCAAACTTTGTTATTTACATAGTCAGGGTTTATGTTAAACATTTTGGTCCTCTTTTGCCAAAATGGCAGCCAGAATCCAACTTTCGAGGGTGCATTTATATTGAGACAGCTTAAGTTAACGCAAGTTTGAGTAAGATTTTTACCTCAGAATTTTGCCTTTATGTTGCCTTTTTTGGCTACTCTCCCTTTAATTTCCGATCACCAATGGATCTTTAATATGCGCAACTTACAAAAACCTTCTTTTATGTCTGTTGTCAGTAGGAATGGAAGCTAAATCCTACCAATCTCCAAGGATAATGGGGTTCAGGTAAATTCAAACAACTTTTGCAAGTGTGCTAAGAGCCAACACAACAAAACACAACGGTATATTTTAACTTTCTATGGCAATTACGTACTAAACCTCAATAAAACGGGTGTCCCAGGGAAGTGTGTTCAGCTGTCAAATTTCGTGTTTTTAGGTGCATTCAACGGCCAATTTCCGACTTTCTTCTATTCCAATTTTTTGTGAAGTACTGGAGTTTAAGGACTTTGAAATACAAGAGAAAGCCTGTTTTCCCCGGGAGGCTGGGAGAAAAAGGCAAAGAAATGGCAAAAAAAACAAGAGTCTCTCGTTTTTTACGGGAGGGTTGGCAACTCTGCATAACCCATTGCAAACTTGAAATGAATAGGTAAATTAGTAATCAAGAAGGTAGGTGGATAGATTAAACTTGGAACAGCAAAGCATAAAATGTCACAAGAACAGAACTGTGGACTCACTATTCTGTCCTTTGCTCATGCCAATCCATGCGTCCAATCTATTCCTGGTGATCTGTTGTGTAACAAACCTGGCCTCACCATCTGTGTGGACACTGGCCAGATGACCACCAAGCACGTTGCAGGCATAACGAGCAGATGAAAATGTTTTGAGGTTTGTGCGTTCAACCTTGAAACAGTTGTTTTCAAAACCCACCCAGCCTTGTTCACACTTGGCCGTGATCACTGGTTTCTTGGTTGGGGTTGGCACTGGTAGAAAAGAGAACAAAGTTTTAGAGGCAAGATTTCCTCTAGTGACAGTAATACTTATACTTCTTATGAACTCTTCACTTTGAAAGGTACTTGAAATTTATTTTTTGATTTTTTCTCAATGCTCAAGGGTGTAGTTTAGAAAAAACTAAATCGCTTTAAGAAAAGAAATAACATGAAAATTATAACTTAATATACAAAAAATCTCAAAAAAATATCAACCGGAAATTTCAGGTAAAACTTGAACTGGTTTCAATCTTGAATTCTTAATTATCAACAAATGATAAAGCTTCTTTCCAAATACCTCTCAAACCAATTTTGTAATAACAGATGTGACACCCTCTAGTCAGAAGGTTCTACTTGTCGCACTTTTTAGTTTCATTATATTGCATTGTTAAGGTGAATAGGGAGTGGCCTAGCAAAATCTTGTTCTTGCTAGATTCATTTTCCTAGGCTATTTTACTGCATGTAATGGTTAGTCTCTGATATAAAAAACATTATAAATCATCCATCTTGATGTTTGATTTGATCTTCTCAATATCATCAGATTCAATTAATTAAAAAAAAACTTACACAAGTTAACTTCACAGACAAAAGAGAGTGACATCAAACATGGCACATCTTGCCACTTGCCATCGACTGTGTGACTCACGCAACCTTCGTTAGCTAGTCTGTCTGGTTCATGTGGACCCCAGTTGGTGAAGGACACTGGCCATTGATCTGACCATTGATAGGAGCCAGTCTGAGAAACAAAGTCAACTTTAAGAGTCAAACAGCTTAATTTGTACAATAAAAATAAAACATTGTCTTAAAACTAAAAGTTTCAACCATTGTTGATATGTTTTTAAGAATATAAGAATGACTTGATGAAGATACAACCATCAAACGCTCATCTTATGCAGAGTTAACAGTTTATTTAACAAGCAATACATTTTTTGGAGATTCTATGGTTATTTCATCAGTATTAGTTGTGAATTTTTAAAAATAAAACTTCTGTACAAAGAAGAGTCACAAAGTGCATAGAAATAAGGAAATAGCTTAGTTGGATTACAATGAATTGTTATGAATATTTTAATAAAATTTTATTGTTTGAAACTATAAACAAATTAGATGCTAGAAAAGACGTTCATTTAAAACTACATAATTGTCCCATCTTATTCAAACTCAAACCTACCAGATCATACTTCAAGCCAATCCACACTTGAAGGTCTGCAGCCTTTCCAAATGTCAGCAACTCCATAAAGTCCTGCTCATATCTGTAATTTGAACAAGATTAAAATACTTGATTTAAAAAATATACCTTCCTATCTATTTAAATGTCCTGTAATCATTCAAAGAAATAGTGAGCCATCAAAATATTCTATCTACACATTTCAAATACCACAAAGAGATATCATGCTACACACCCTTCTAAAGCCAGATACGGTCTACTGTTTGGTGGCAAACTGTCATTACTTTTAGAACAGTACAAGCATAGTAAAGCATAAGAGTGTAATACAGTTGCTGAAGTAATATCTGTCCTGTTGGTTATCTGTGAACCAAATCTACTTCATGTTGCTAACATACAAAACAAACTAACAAACACATTAAACACAATGCGTACCCGTCTTGTATGCTGGCAAGGTGGCCACCCTCATTTGCACACAATGTGTCAGCCTGTTTCCAGGTATATGTGTCACTGTGATAGATATAGCAACTGTCCCTGAAGCGCTGGTAACCTCCTTTGCATCCTGTGGTGTTGATTGCTTCAGGACTATATGCCAGGACTAAGATAAAAAGATATAAAATAACAAAAGTGTAAGGTGTTCTATGCAGCACATTCTATAGTATATTTTCTAACACAACATCTTTTTCATCTAGCACACTATCTTAGTTTTTAAAATAATTATTAGAAGCATCCATTGTGGAGTCGAATCTAGGACCTCCTGCTTACGACAGCAACCAACCCATCAGATAAAAGAGGGCCAAATAATATCTCCAAAGAAAGCAAGTGTTATTTTGTCAAATCTTATATCCATGTTAAAGCCCCATCTAAATTGAAATAAATCTAAAATTAAATAGTTAATGTCTATGGTTTGTTGGGCACCCATGAACTCAATCTAAGCAACTCATAACAACCAGAGACATTATATTTTTAATTACAATTTCCCATTACAGTACAAATAGGACAATTGTTCTACTACTAGTCATGAATGAAAACAACTTCATATATCCATGTCAGGAAATTTGTTTTCAATGTACAAAACATATAGGTACATATTAGATATTCAGAGACAACCATGAAAATATTACACTTATCAATTTAAAACATATTGAATACATGAATAACCATAAAGTTTTATGAAAAACCAACTAACATCACACTGGCTGCCACAAGAGCAGCATCCATTGTGAGAATCGAACCATCTGCCTCCCGCTTATTATGGCAGTGTGTTACAACTTTACAACTGTTACACTTTAACCCCAAACAGTGTCATCTCAGTAAAGCATGGTCAGTATAAGCGAGATCTCAAAAAAAATGCATTAAAATATTTGCACTTAGTCAAAGTAGTCAGCCTAGTGTCAGTATATTGTGAATAGGAGGATCTACAAGTTGTGCATCAGCCTAGTGTCAGTATATTGTGAATAGGAGGATGTACAAGTTGTGCATCACCTTTAATCTTATGTGTGGAAATAAGTAAAAATATATAAGTAGCAATGACACTGATATAACCTATCATATGTTGATGAAGACGGTAAAACCCTTACAAAATACACAGAGAAAAAAATAGAAATGGTGTGAATAAAAGAAAAAGCAAAGCAGGTGCAAATAAAAGAAAAAACAAAGTTAACAAAAAGCTCACCTTTGGCAGTCTCACAGACAAAAGCGTATTTACTGATACATCTCTGGTCATTCCAAAGACCTGTACCACGTGATCCTACGTCCATTTCCACACAGTCTCTCTGTGGATACAGAGATAGGGAACATTTAATCATGTGAGCATGGTTTTTAGTATTGAATAACACAACATATTAGACATGGAGTACATCTTTATTCATTTTATTTCACCACTTACCAAAGTAACATGCGTGTCATAGTTATTAATGTGATCTGTATCTGTATATATATGTCTAATGGACCACTTCTGGCATTTAATGGACGGTTAATCAGTTGTGATATATGATGTAAGGATACCACTTACAGTTTACGGCAAATTTTGTTGTTGTTCTTGCAAGTTTGAATATTTCTCTAATTTTATGAGGTGGTAAGCTTTGCAAATAACAAATATATGTAAGAGAAAATAAAAAACGAGTAAGATGACAGAAAATAGAATAATGCAATCACTGATAAACCCAAGGAAAATATCAAGGCTGTCAAACAATGAGACCAAGTTACCACCTTCCCCTTGAAGGCCGAGCACATCTCTGTGAACAATCATCTTGATAAAAATGACTCCACTATGTGCCAGCCTTGTGATTGTCAATTTGAAACTCTTATATCCCAAGGATATGTGATTGCTTCTTCTATTAAAGCAATTTCTTTACTACTATAATAAAGAAGCTAAGCCTAAAAGTTGAGATGCTATACAAATCTTATAATACACCTCTTAAGAATAAGGAAAGATATTGATCTCAATCATTTTTTATGCTCTTGATGTTGGTCATTAAGTTTAAATGATTTGAAAACGTTTAACCGTTGTATTTCTGAATTTAATGGGAAACACAGAGTATACGGAAGCAATGTTCCTCTTCCGGGATTTGTTTTATAACGCAATTCACTAGTTTCCTAGGGTCGCCCTCAGGCTACCTCATTTGTATTTTACAATTTTCTGCTCTTTAGTAAAGGAGGCCAGGTAGCCCAGGAGGGCGAGTGTCGGCCTACCATGCAAGAGACTGTGGTTCAAATCCATGTAAAGGCATTTTTATCTATTTTTCAAAATGTTTCTAAAAAGTCTGGACTCAACTCCTGATTTCTTATAGATCGGAAATTGGTGTGCACGATTTCATACATTGATTTACACAGAGAAAAAAATACAATCTAGGGGTCTAATAAGGACAAGTAAACTTCTATGTGTAATGCACACAATTATATTTTGTTTAAAAAAATACCTTTCATAGAAGGGGTACTCAACTAGTCTCTCTAATGAGTAAATTCATTATTCTGCTCTACAAATAGTCATCCAAACCCACCCTAGCAATAAGTCTTTTATCCTTCTGGTTCTCATCTGGCTGATGGTAGCCCCAGGCTGAGAAGTCAACCTCAGAGTTGTCTATCCACTCAAATTTGTTTGCCTTTCTCTGGTCATTGAAGCCAATCCATGCAGGCCACCTGATCTTAGAGTTTGCTAACAAAGTTGTTATGTATTCTGGGAATAAACAAATAATCTCAATTATAAACCATGGAGAAATTAATATTTCTGTCTAACTTGATAAAAAAAAATACTTATAATCGTACCTATTGACTAACTATACTTAACCTATTTTTTACTTTAGTCAGATTGAGACAAATGTAGAAATATATTTGTATATCTGTGGTAATCAATTAGTTTTAGAAACACTAACCTTCAATCATGGATACCTAGGGTTTCCTTTCTCATCAATTTTTTCAACCTACGGGTCTATTATTCCTAGTAGTAGGTAAAAAGTATTTTTATTTCAATGTTTTTAAATCCACCACAATTTGGATAAATCTGCCCATTCCGAAACAGACGAGATGTTACTTTAACTTGTCTAACTTTGATTGTTTTTCTTAAAATTCAAAATAATTTTGGATCAACTACATTCAGCCAAGTGGAAGCAAGATGTTAAAATTTCAACTCAATATGTCAAACATTAATGGAGTAAAGATATTAAATTGTTCTCATTTTGATTGGAGGAGTCATGAATATATAAGCATAATTCCATTGCCTATGAGAAATCTGTCTGGTTACAATGCACACATAATTCCTTAATAAATCCAGTATTACCTTTAATTAAGAACATTATCATATTATGTATGTGTATGTATCAGTGATCCAAAATAAGATGAATCACTAAATCTTGTCTTATTTCATCAGTTTTTATCTTAATTCACATTTCATTCACAATTAAGAAAAAATAATGAAATATTGCATTACTCTCTTCAAAAGTGGTATGTATGGAGGCAAGTCTAGATTTGTAGGACAACTGGTTACACACTGTCTGTGCCTCTGTGTAGTTTTTACGTTGTCTTGGGTCTGTGCCTCCAATGGAGTAACATTTAGACACTGGAAACAAACAATATAAAGCATACATTAACAATGCAATGTTTTAATGTACCATGAAAAATTACATCATATTTTTAGCCAGTAACACCAAGAATTTGTGAAATATTTTTCATTTAAAAGCCTTTGAGCTTTTGCCATTAAACTTGAACATAGATAACCTCATCTTACAGAATCCAAGAGTTGTCTTTTATGTCTTCTTACAATTCTGGGTTCAGCTACTCAATTAAGTTTATATATGTCTTCATTTTACTTCAACCGTTTATATAATTATAACCACTAAAATGACTATGTAATGATTTGTTGAGAGATTTTTTTTAATGAATGTTATATGAGCCAAACTTTTAGTTTTTACACATGATACTTACAAAACGACATAGAGTGGAATCCAGATGGACATCCCCCAGCAGTAGATGGTGTAGTTCTGACTGGTTTAGTGTAGTCTCCAGGTCGTTTCTTACACACATAACCATATTTTTCTTGACAATGATCATCATTCCAGAATGCTGTCAATGTTAAGATATATTGGAATTGAAATGTTACCACACAGTCTCATCATTGAAAGCAAGAAGGTTTTTATACAAATCTTTTAAAACTTACAACCTCTCTTTATTTATTGATTGTTTCTTAAACAATTACTGTCTTCAAACCAGGCACTGTAAAATGCAGAAAAGGAAAGAGGTTTCAAACGCAATTTGGAACTTAAATCTTTTCCAAGATTGACAAATAAGCAAAATTTAATCTAAAGAATGAATACAAAAATTTATTGGTCAAAGAAAATATAAAGAGAACATTTAAAACTACTTTCTGCTAGGATGATAAAGAGTGGGTTGCTTTTGTAAAGTAAGAAAGAAACTCTATCTGGTTTGCAACTGATGATGTGAAACCTTTGGCTTTTAAGCCTAAATAAAAATATTTGACTTGGAATTGAATTGGTTTTCTATTGACATCTGATGTATTTTTGTGAATTGGCCTAGAAATAAACAATCTGAATCTATCAAAACATGTCATACAAATGAAGTACAAGTATGTGAAGTAAAATAAAAGGGCTAAGTCTACTCACACATTGAGTGCATAGTAACACATCTCTCACTTCCATAAGCATCATTTGGCTCACCACTGGACCAGCTGACATAGGACACAGCTGACCCGTCTGTCCATCTGAGGGTCACAGGGTCATGGTTCAAGTTAATTGTGGCGTTAATGAATAATGAGACAGATGATGATAACAAAAGGTCTAAATGGAAATCTTAATAAATATGAAATGCTTAACACCAGTAACAACAAGCTGTATTTAAATACATAATGGAATAAATGTGATATTTGACTGAGTAAATATTCCTTAGACACATTTCAACTAGATATCAGTTGTTTAAACATATCCTTTTTATCTTTATCTTGAAGAATAACATCATCACACTTCACACTATCGACAAAGTTTTCAACTATCTCATTGACTGTGTTATGCTGATTGTGTCCGTCAGGAACTGGTTTCTTCTTTTCCTTTCTAGTCCACTTAGTATTGACTTCCTTACGAATCCTTTTATCAACACTAATTCTTCTATGGCGTAGAACTCATCCATTGAGCTATTCCTTCTCCCTTTTTTGTCTCGAATGCAATTACTATATTTGGCTTTGCATGATGCTGTGATTTTGAAAGAGCGCCTCTCGGCTCAGCATCTCCGGCTTCAGCTCTTTGCGGGAGCCACCTTTGGACATTTAGTTGCCTCTTACGACACGCAGTCTCATGGCAGGACAATTCTTTACTCCCCCAAGGACAGTTTCGTGGCCCCGTACCTACACGGGCGCTTCCCATATGTAATGTCACCTTTCGCTAACCATACTACCTTTTTTCTCTTAAAACAATGTGTGTGCTTGCTAGAGAAAAACGTTCACAGAGGGTTATCAAGATATTTGACATTCTGCTCCTGAGGCGAAAAGGTTTATCACTGTCCCACCTTGGCAGCCCACAATGATCAACCTAATAACTTACTTGAATGTATCTTGATCCAGATCATTGAGACCAATCCAGAAATTATCCATGGTTGGGTGTTGGGCAATCTGTGAATATTACAATTAAACTTGTCTTATTCATTTATTGCGTTGCCTTGGTGTAACAAGTGACCATAAAAGATAATCAAAAGAAACACAAACAAAATAGTTCTTCTAATTAGAGATACAAAAAAGAAATGTAACAAACATTCTCATGAGGGATTTAAATAGTTTGTGACAAAATCAATAAGACAGTAAAATTTAACAAACCACTACACATGCATCTTCCATGGGTTGCTGTTAGTCTTGAAAACTGCTAAGATAGACCAAGCGAGTGGCAGAATTGCCTGAAAATTGTCTTTCAGGAATATCTTGCCAAGAAAATCATCATCATCATAACCATGTTTATTTTCTACGGGTCGGGATTAATCCTCTACAGAGGGTAGGGCAAGAGAAGTTAAATTCACAAACACAGTGCTAGACTCTGGTACTACAGCACAATCAAATTTCAGAGAGTAAATTAATATCTAGACTACTAGAATGAAAATTCCATCACAAGTAAAGTTTGAACT
This sequence comes from Clione limacina, assembly GCA_032362205.1. Classification (NCBI taxonomy): domain Eukaryota; kingdom Metazoa; phylum Mollusca; class Gastropoda; order Pteropoda; family Clionidae; genus Clione; species Clione limacina. The sequence continues at coordinate 1,761 of JAUUEB010063854.1, read as the reverse complement.
TTAACCCACCAAAGATGTGATAAAAGCGTTTTCATCATCTGTCGAGATGCTGACCAAGTCTCCTCCAAGATCTTTACACAGAAGGTTTGCTTCAAACCAGGTCTTAGTGGCGTCCCCACCATTGGCAGGGCTTGGTAGATAACAATTACTCTTGTACTCTGTCCATGATGTGTTACCACACTGCAGGGCTAGAATAAGGGAATACATTTAAATAGTATCATCATCATACATACAGAACAATATCAAATGTATAATTTAGAAAGTTAAACATATCTAACAATATTCAATGCAATAAATAGAAAATAAAACTACTTGCTTATATAAATTGATTGACGATTATCTGGATCCAGGTAGTTTCATTAAAAGTATTTACCTTATATCAATTTCAGTTCAAAATATTTGTGTAGTTCCATGGCACAACCTTAGATGTCTGAATCTAAAAGTTGAAAAAAAATATAAGCAAGGAGAGTTGGAAATACACTAAGAACTATTATCATAGGATCTTATGCAGAAATGTTACAATAAAGCTAACGATCGTGGCTATAAACATTTAAAAGAAATGATCAGAAATAATTTGGATAAACATATGAAAAAAATAAAACTCACTCTGAATTCCTGTTGGGGCAGGTTTTGGTGTTGTGATGGAGGCTCCTGAAATCAAAGAATGCGATAAAAGTATAGATTCATATTTCTGAAAAACTTCAAAAAAACCAAACTGATGTGTGTTCTTTCCACATGAGATTGTACAAATTTAGGTAAATTATGATGGTCGCAGGCAAAAATGGACCAACACCAAAACTTAAATATTTGATGGTCATGTATTGAATATTGCTTAAATCAGCCAATGAAAATTAACATATTATGTGCTGTACAATAGCCAATTCTCCATTGGTCCTTGATAGCGTTGCAAAAGAGAACGGTTATGTCAGCTTTCAGCTTACTGTGAAATATGCCATTTATTCAGGAGACGGCTCATTTATACCCACATTTACTGATGATTGGATAGATGGATAATGGAGAGAAGGACTGAATTATGATAGATGTTTAGATGACTGGATGGACAGAGACAGGGATTGATGGAAAGATGGACAGACAAAGGGAAAGATAAAGGAATGTTTGAAAGATTCAAGTAAAATAACAGAAATGTAACTTTGTGTGAAAATCCTCCATACCTCTGGGCACTTCACAGATGAAGTTATCTGGGTAATAACAAGTTGCATCGTTCCAATGATTGTAGTCAAGGTTCCACTGTACACAGTCCTCTCTACATTAGGGGAAAACAGAAATTATTTGAGATTATTATAATTATTATTGTTATTATTATAAAAAGAGAAGTTATTTGAGATTATTTCTATAAAATGAGGTACATGTCAGATTTTTTAATATAAAGTTGCAACAAGGGCAACACACATGCACTGTAGGCAAGAGTAAAGAAAAGCAGACAATGCCCTCAGCAGTGCATGTTTGAATAATATGTTTACATATTCAATGTATTGTTTTATACAGGCTAATTCCTAATGAAGTTATAGCTGCCAACTTTCCAAAATCAAAATAAGGATTCCTTTATATAAATAGTACATACTATAAATAAAGTATGACTTTTATATTATAAATCAAAATAAGAATTAATTTTTTTTAAGGACTCCTTGGCAGCTATGAAGTTAGATAAGTGCAATAGTTCAAGGTTCAAATGGTTTATTAGGCATTAAGCCAAAAAATTACAACATTTGCAATTATATGTACATACAAAATGGCAATGAG
>JAUUEB010063743.1:0-15821 GCA_032362205.1 Clione limacina | reverse complement strand
AAATATAAAAAAGAGCAGGAAAAGAACAATAAGAACTGGAACATGGAATGTATTAAATCATGCAGATGGAATTGAAATGGACATTTCAATCTTGGATATCTTATAATTGGAACACATGGCCGTGTGCATTCATAACCACAAACTTACGGAGGAGCTGTGGTATAGGGATAGGATATCAGACTGACAACTGAAGGTACTCGGCTCATATACCGATCTCAACATCATGAGACTCTCCCAAATATAGACAAATATAGTACTTTCAGTGTATTGGTACAAAGTACATATCACTTATAATTGTTAAAAATCAATGTCTATGTATATAAAGGCGTCTAGATTAACGAACGGTCAAGGAGAGTATTGAACGGGTCAAAGGAATCTCATTAAAAGGATATAAATAGATATAGACACAATTTCAAAGAAAACTATTCACTTTCTGATCTGAGGACCAATAAACCATGGATATCACAAGCGGCTCAGACATGCAAGGAGAGCAGTCATACTTGACAAATAGTAAAAACAAATGACCCATCAGATATAATGGGTATAGCAAAATATAGTGTTCTTGTTGTAACATTCACACATGTCTCTGCACCTACAATGTCAAACTCAGAAGAAAAATTGTAAAAATGTACAGCAAACAACGAAGCACAACGCGCTCTGTTAAGAACAACAATATCCTAATTATTATGAGGGATTTCACCGCAAGGTTCTGAAAAGGATCCTCAAAGCATCAAGGACTATGCCCGTTCTGACTAGGAAACAGAAATGACAGTGGTGAAAAAATACTGTCTTTCGCCAAGCAAGCTGTGTAACGATTTTCTAAACCCATCGCGCAGATTAAATACTTAACCTAATCAAACAGCCATACTCAAAACCATATTGACTAAGTCATAGTTAAATTACACGGATTGCAAAACAAGACCGCAATCTTTAAATTAAAAAATTGAAGATGTGAGGATGTATGAAAATTAATCAGAATTACCAACAAAAAAACAATGCATTGGAAAATTACGTATGATTTGAATTGGAAAAATATATGACCTGGAATTTAAAAGCTTTTGAAATTGAACAAATCAATTTTGATTTTTCTTTAAACTACAAGAACAAAATATGCCAGACAAGATAGACTCCTTAATGGAGACAGCTGATTCATTTTTAGAAATGGCAGATGACAGAGGAAAGACATAATACTGAGTATTAATAATGAGAGTATTTATATAGCGCTAATATGTCCAAACATGACTCCAGGCATTTTACAGATGAAAAGATAGTGTGTACATAGACTATATTGATACACTCAATTACATACATCTAATGCATTTATAATAAAGTATCTCTGCAATCACTCATAACATAAGTATATACATTAGCAAAACTTAACCGAATCTCCAGTGGTATCAATGAGTACAAGTACCATTTTAAGGATATTGTAGAATAATATCAACAAACACTTTGCCTTTGAAATCTTCTCGTTAATGTTGCGCCTAAAATGGTAAGCTGTTAAGTTTCCTGTAAAAGTATTAAAGCATCTAGTGTTCCTAAAAGATGTTGGGAGGAGTTTCATATACGGGGCGCGTTAACTACGAGGGTGTAATCACTGCTTGTTCTTAACGATATTTGAGGGGCATGTGGGACCAAAACGTCCATGCTTTACATTGGAAAGTTGCTGTTCAGGTCCTTGAAATACAAAACAAATCAATTTTGTATTCAATTATTGAACTGATCGAAAGCCAGCATAGGTCTTTGAGAAATAGCGTTATATGATCATATTTTTTTATGAGTAAGCCTTGCAGCATTGTTATGAACTCATTGTAGTTTCACAATGTTATGATCTGCTTTTTCAAATAATATAGAACTTTCAATAATCCAACCTAACAACACAAGTGATGAAACAAGTTTTTTTGAGGCGTCAACGACCGTAAATGTGTTGTTTTATTTCCATGTCTATTTACAAGGATTATTTACTTGTGTCTCCATTGTAACTTCTTCATCCAAATATACTCCAATGTTTCTTCACTCTTCGCCAATTCTGTTTTGCCACTACTAATTATTATACATATAGGATCAAGATACATAAGCTTGTGACTGGTTGAGCATGCAATTACATCAATTTTATCATTATTCAATTTTAGTTAATTTGAACCTCACTATGTATCTTTATCATTCATACAATTTTCTGAATTTTCAATCAGTTTACGTAATGATTTAAATACATCTGAACTATACCAGCCTATCATCGGAGTTCACATGGTCACACTTTATGATGCCTCCAAGTGATTGGGTGTGCATTGTGTCAAGGATGGGCCCAAGGACTATAGGGCACCCTCAACTCTGGTGTATATTGTCGAGAAGTTATACCGTCAATAGTGACACTGAACTGTATATCCGTAAAATAGGATCTGAACCAGTGCAACTTTATATATCCCAAAAGTATCAGGCAATCTATAGAACATAATATCATGCTATAATGTGTCAAAAGATGCTGATAAATTGAGTAAAGGCTAGATAGACATGTCACCTATATCAGTTAAATTTAACAAGTCATTCAAGATATTAATTTTGCAGTCTCTCTGGTATGACACTCTTTGTAGGCAGCTTGGAACAACTCATTTTGCTGATTATCAGTGATATGAACTAGTATTTGACTTAAAACAATTTTGAATGAATAAACATGACTTAAACAGAAACAAACAAACTGGCCAAAGTTGACATCAACATGACTAGAATAAGGATGTGAACAAATTGATGCATAGAAACGACAAAACAAATCAAAGCGAAGTTTGTAGGAATACGAGGTGTCAAACACAAGTAATATCAACCAAAGCAACTAAGCATGGATTATCAAACCCTGATGTTATCCTGCCTTCAGAAGTGCTGTCAATTAGATTGCTATTGTCATAGTAACGATCATACAAACTCAATGAAGAAAAATATCAAAAAGCCACTTTTGCCTTTACGGTGATTAGGGTAACATGATAACAGCACGTAAAACTTATAAGATGGGTAAATCCAACGTGATTTTGATGGTTTTTGCAAAAGATCTGTACGGATTTTAATATTTAATATGAAAACCGTGAATCCAGCCGTTTTTAAAAGAACAAAATAGTCAAGCTGAGGTCAAACCTAGGCAATATATAACTGTATACATACCTGGTGTCGATTATTGGTTTTTGATATTTCCTTGGTACGCACAACAAAACTGGAGTTCACATTCGACAATATGTCTGAAAAGCTTAGCTTAACTTGTGGTCTTACTATATCAAAATAAGATCCAAGGTCACGACCAGTGCTGACAACTTCCGGTGCAATCATTGTAGCTAGAGTGTTTCCAAGCTGAGTGATCTGCAAGTCCTGGTTAAATATAACATGAAAAGGAAAAGAACTGCAAATTGTCTGTACACCTATTCTAGAGTTGGCAGGATTGTCTGATGTATTGACTTGGTCAGGGTATATATTGTTCTTGTTGTTTTCGTTGGTGGTGGAAATGTATAACATGTGATGAGGTTGGCTGGGATCTATGTTGGGAGATATCTCTAGTCGGACATCCGTGTTGAATAGCAACTTGGAGACAGCTTTCACAATGCCAGCAGTGAAACTGATAATAGTGTGACGCAGTGAATAATAGTGGACATTTAGCTTACTATCCCTCTTCTCACAACGAAAGGATGGAGGGCACTGGCCCTGAAACTTGGGATATGCATTGACCTGGAAATAAATAAAAAAGTTTTACAATCATTAAGATAACAAGGATTTATACTTAAAAGATTCTGATTAATTATCTTAATCTACTCATCAATTTAACCACCAACTATCTATCTTATGTTTAACTGTCTTAAAAAGGGTACATTTCTTGTTATTCAGTTATCGTGTTGACGATGGAATGTTTACCATAATTAATTAGATTATTTCTTATTGTGCCAAGCTGTTCTTATGTGTGTCTTGGCATTATTTTGTTTACCATGTGGACTACTAGCACAGTTAGTTTGCCGCATTCATAAGTAAATAATTTTAACTAGTCAAGTCAGAATAAGTGGCAACTTTCTTTAAATAAATTGGCTTTGTATACCACTAGCTACTTCCGGTGGCAGTTGTATTGCCAATAAACACATCCCCCAACAGTTGACTACATTATTAATCAGATGCCTACCTGATCCTGCAGGCCGTCGATATTGCTTAAAAATTCCCAAAGGTTGCTTCCAAGCATGCGCAAAGCTTTGCCATAGTCACTAAGGCACAATTTGAAGTATTCTTCGCCTGCACCCAGTAGAACTGACTCTGCTTCCCCACCTGCCAATGAAAAGTAACGATTGACGTAAACAAAATACGTTCAAACTTGCTTTATTTCACACATATGCACTTGATTGACCGCAAGAATTGCAATACCACGGGGTTGACCCAGTTTACACAGATTTACAAAGTTTGCAAGCGCTGCGGATTGAATTTTCTAGAGAAGTGAAACTTCAATTTTCTAAAAAGAATATCCTATTCTACAACTTTAAAAATGAAATGAGACACGAGCAGGATTCGAACCAGGGAGTTTTGGATTTGCAATCCTACATGCTTACTCTTACACTATGTGCTCGGATGAATGTTTGAGTTGAAAAGGTTATATGAAATATAGCAGTTTAAAAAAGTTACATTGCAGTTAAAGTTACATCATAACGAGGTTTTTGTAACCAGTTTTGGCGCGTTACTTCCGGATCATCAAAGAAAATCCGGGTTACGAGTGTAGTGGTGTGTAGTGGTGTATAACCATTATTTGCTGATTGACCATAGTGATTTGTGGTGCTCTAGAATTGCACCACATTTTTCTAGTAAGTAAGGTATACTTGCCAAATGCCATGTTTTGTACTTTCACTTTAACAGTATAAACTAGAAGATGGGTACTCGTAGAGAGTACAACCACAGACATCAGGCACAACATATAGCAAACAACTCAAGGTCCATAACTCTGTAAAAGTATTTCAAAAAAGTTTAGAAAAAAATTTGTAAAAGGTTCAAAAGCTTAGAAAAGTAATAGCGTGTCTTCATTAGTGTTTTTCGAGAAATAAGTATATTATGATGTTGATTGAGATAGTCAACAGCTTGCATTTTGACTATAACAATTCATCTTATTCTTTGGATCATTCTGGACAGTGTGGTTCGATTGATTGTAAATGAAATCTGACAGGAATAATATTGGATAATGTTCAATGACAAGAGAAACAATTTTGGTTATTTCAGATTGTCAATGTCGTTTCTCGTTCAATGTGGTCGCCAATGAGAATTGAATTTGGGCTTGATTGTGCTACAGCTGCTGCGTGATAATTTGATCGATTACGCTGTATGTACCTCATAAAACATGAACGTTATGTGAAAGTGGGTCACACATTAACTTCCCGATCTAAAATTAAACCAGCAGCAGATATGTGGCATCTGTTGAATTTCAATCTAAGAAATTGACGCCCTGAATTTGTAATAAAATATGTCATAACGTCCACGGAGTCATTTTCAGGAGAGCGGGGTGAGTTTTAAAAGATAGAGCATATTCATTTTTCTGTACGCAGACAGCTTGAGTCTGAGGGTATGGCTTCTTTATTGTGAACAGAAAACTGAAGTCCTTTCCATAGACAAAAATGACTGTAGATATGACTTTATTTGGCCTGTATTGCAGTATACTTTTCTTATGGCATATGTTGTCAACTGTAACTTTCTCAGTGTAGATGTCATACCACCTTTTTGGTGAAATAACGCACCACAATGTTTACTAATGAGAGTGTAAAACCTCTTGGTTTGATCTCGACTAAGTTGATTCCGTCTAAGTTAGCGGGTAAACGATAGAAACAATCACACAAACGAAGGTAGCTCACATATATCCCTCATCGTATCCGAGACGTATTCCACACACAGGTGCCTCACAATGATCTCTTATACACATCCATTATTGTCAGCTCTTACAGTGTTGCCTAACAATAATATATCATACTTATCCCAAGAACTTATCCCACACAATAATTTATCATACCAATCCCAAAAAACTAATCGCATAGATTGCTTTTGATGCCTTACACTTCCCTTTACACTTATTCTTCACTCTGATCATCCTCACTGACCAAACACAATATTTACATATACTGATCCCTCACACTGATCCAACACACATTTGCTTAATGTTCTTTGTAAATATCAAAGATATGAATCTGAAATCTTTCACATATTATGCTTTTCGATTTGTTCCCTTTAAACTGCAATTCTAACTTTAAAAATATATCATTTTCGATAGAGTTAAGTTCATTTCATGATTATAATGTATGTATTTCATGCAGTGAACGCACCATTATAAGTCAGATCCTGAAATATTGCATATAGGTCTGTTATGTGATCTTCAAACAAATATTCCAGATTTTTTGAAAAATGATTATTTGTTACTTCCCTTATTGAGTTTGTTGCCATATGGTCTTTGTTTATTTGGCAAAAACGCTGTGGTCTCATTTTTAAATTTATTAGTTATGAAATCATGCACAGAGACTCTTTTAGTAGTTCAATAAAAGCTGTGTTCTAAGTTTCATGAAAAAAAGATAGTTTTGAACAGTATCAATAATTTTCTGCAGAGTAAGTCCTTATATGACTTTAACGCAGCAGACACATCGTTAGAAATATAGTCTTCCACATAAACTTTATATTTATTTAAATTGCTGAATTTATTTTGTTTGACAAAGTTGTAGCCCTTTTTGACGTATTTGCGTCTTGTTCTATCTTAATTTGGCAAACATGCTGTGTTCAGATAGTCTCAAGTAAGATTATAATTATCGTTACTATCTAAGCAAACTGTTTTCTAAGTCGTGTAGGTTCTGGTGCAAAAATGTTTTACTCTGAGAACATCCGCGTGCTGTGGATGTTCTCAGAGTCATACACATTGCCTCCTGATAGCTGAGCGGGAATATGACCCCGCTTTATTATCTTAGTAAATTATCACTGATAAAAAGGGTAATTTTGTTGTTAAATGTGGCCATTAAAATTATAAACTTTGTTCTTCAGGTTGAATTAAACTTTTCTTTGATGGCTGTGTTTCCACGTGGACTTATTGTCTGATGATCTCTTTCTTTAAAAACTTTTTTCGGCTATCAAGATTATTGATCGCCAAAAGACAATAAGAAAAAAACTTATGATCTAGAAAACAGGACAAACTTCAACAAAGATATGAAAAAAGGAGTAGAAAAAAACCTTATACCAAGTCTTTCTGCAGCTTCAGTGGCCATACCAAGCAACGTTTTGTCGGTTATAGGATTGTGTCTGAGTGATTTGTCATCGTAGGGACGCATCAACAACGCATCGCAATATAAATCACTGTACTCATTACTGCAACAGAGGAAAAGTAGAACATGTGTTAAACTTGATTTCTATACAAGATCATTAGCATTGAATAAACACATCAGCGTGCAATTAACGTAATGTTTAACTTTTCTAGTCATTGATATCGAAAAAACATCTATTAATCGCGATATTTATAGAAGATTGTAAAATAGTTGTAAGTGATTTTTTTAAATAAAATAAAATATCACATTCATTACATCTTCTGAAAGAAAACCTACGTTTTTGATGGATAATCTTGTTGTGTTGCCAACAACAAATTATCGAACTCGATTATAACGTAATCGATCCCTTATGTAAAGGAAACGAAAAAAACGAAACCAGTAGATTATCAAAATTGTAACAATTGAATGAAGATGAAGACATTATTTGATTTTAAAGATATGTAAGCAATTAACACATTTACATAATTATGATTGTTTTATGAATCTTAAAAATATCTTTAGGAATATATATATGTCAATGGTAAATGCAAATAGCTGCGCTCTTGGATAAGAAAGGACGACCAAGGGCGCTGCCGTTTGCATTTATCATTTACCTATAAAGCGGAGTAGTTTAAAGGGTTAAGATCACAAAAAAGAACAAAAAGCAAGTACTCTAAAGAAAGGGAAACTGACATTTTAAATTATTCCAGTAATAATTTCATGAGAGTGATCTCAACGTTATTTGTCTAGGATTTATCTCATTTAATACGTCGTGAATACAACAAATGAGGATAAAACTACTTACCGTAACTGTTCCAGTACTCTTGGGTTTCTCATATTGATTAAATTATGCATAGCTCGCCTCACGTAGTAATCCTAGAAAGGGGTAATGGAAGAAATATGATGATTACAATTAAAAGACTTCTTATTTGTGTAATATTGATATCTCTTATAATATAGCGGTATATAACTGATTCATGCTAGGGAACTCGTTTACAATTACCACAAATCACAATTAGCCCTTACCTACGTCATCTAACTATGTTATCCTTCGTTCGCACTCAATTTTAACTGGGAAAACTGTAGATAATAATTTTGACAAATTTCCATAAGTTTGACAAAATCATATTCTTTATTAAAATGGTGGTGTTCCCCTCGAACCATACGGAGACAGTTTATGTCTTAAGAAGATATTACACTGTTATAAATAGTTACTTTAAGAAAAGAAAAAAACAATAATTACTTCATAAAAACTTGATCTAGACCAATTAGACATCAAACAGACTAAAATAAACAAGGGCAAATCAAGATTTAATGAGTATGGTTTAATATATCTCTGAGCAAAGGAACATTTTTATTTAAACACTTCTAGGGTAATGCGGGTTCTTTCGTACTAGTTACCACGATTTATAATTATTGTCAATAATAAAGTGTTTTTTTCCCAAAAAATGTAAACATAATTAACTCCGCAAAAGGACGTTTCTTCAATCATCTAAACAAAATGGACCTTAATGAATTTGATCACTAGACAGAATCGACAACCTGTTTTGTTTCAAAGTGTCTCCTGTAACATGTTTGTCTTTTAACTAGGTCAGCTCAATCATCAAATTTAAGGCGAAGAATTAAAGATTAATCCTTGATAATAACAAAAAAAGAAAGAAAAACTTATTATTGTTGAGATATCGACAGGTTTCTTTTCTCCAAAATTAAAAAAAAATTATCATAAATAATCAACTATCCATATAAAACACATTTATCCTAAGAAGTCTTCAGTTATGTTCGTGATGTAAAAAGGTAAAAATCCCAATATTCTTTAGGATCACGTCTCCAATTTGGAGTTCGGAAGGAATTGTGCACCTTATTATTTTGCAATTATAATTTTAATAACTATGTCGACCTGTCGACGGTCGGGATTTTTATAGAAAACGCACTCAAGTTTGGAGATTTTGTCGTCAGATAAACCCATCTTATAATAATTTCCAGGTTTACTGGTCATGTCATTTAGTCGGGGAAAAAATGATTGATTTGAAATTTAAAATGTAATTGTCTTTATGTATGTGTCTAAAACCAAGTTATTAGTGGTATACAAGTTATGCACACGTGCGAAGTGCCTGATTTATGATTGATTTCATCAATCCTAGTTCCACCCCTTCAAGTGTTGAGAGGCTGTCAAGGCCGTCGAGAAATACAATTCTTATAGGCCAGCGGTCAAGGGCCAAACCTTGCAATTATGGAGATCAAGCTGTTTTTGTGATTAACCTTGTTGAGAATGGTCCCAGGAGTGATAAAACGTTGTTTTTACATAATCGTACACGCTCAACTCAAGTTATAGCATAAATTCGAGATGGCTGCCGTCCTGCGCTCCTGAACTAAGAATCTTAATATATAGCCATATGATACCACTTTTTATACGTTTATTGATATGCAATTTGCATTTATTGGGTCGAATGGTGGTTTCATGGTCATTTCATAGGTTAAGGTCATTTGGGGTCAATATATATATTTGATTTGTGTTGTTATATTTCAGCTTTGAAGCTAGAATCTTTTACAGTTGTTGTTATTTATCTGCAAAAACAAATTAATCAAGGTCATTTTAAGGTCAGCTTGAATTTTCGAGGTCATTTACACGAATATGTATGTAAGTGTGAATTCAGCTAGAAGTCACATTTTTGTTTACAAATTGTAATAACACGACATTGATTACTGTCAACTTAATAATTCAAGATATAAATGCTAATAGTTGTTTCAACTTTCGGTTTTCTTGCGCTAGATAACAATTTTAAACACAAATATGAAGTTTTAATTACAAATGGCATACTTTGACTTGTACGTAAGTGTTATAGGACTTTGACCTGACTTTTCCATTTTTAAGGTCAAATTGATACTTCAATGCCATTTTAAGGTCAAAAAGCGTTTTTATGTGAATTCTACCTCTAATTACCACTTTTGACCTTGATCTTAAACATTGACATTGTCAGTTCACCACCATTGGACTTATCGGTGTCGAAAACATATGTTCTAATGTTTTCTAAAAATTTATTGCGTTTTTCTTAATAAGACTATTACATTTATTAGTTTTAGGCGGTCATTTTTGTTATGTCATATGATTAATATTATGAAGTGCTGGAAATAGTCACAACAACGTTATTCGACATGATATCATACACAAAATTCAAGGTCAATGTCAAGGTTAAAATTGAGATTTACATCTTAATATTTATATTTGACCTTGAGCTTGAGCTTGAAACCAAAGTTTGACCTTTGGATTCTATTTCGAATAATTTGTTCTCTATGCAACAGTGTTTTGTTTTAGAGCATGACCTTGGATTTTAAAGATATGGTAAGAAACAGTCAAAGGTTTTAACGCATAGTTTTCATGGCGACCATCTTGGATTGATGCAAATTGAAAAAAATCCAACCATACGACATTTGATAAAAGAAGCTAATTATTTGCTCAAATTCCTCTTTAACACGAATAAAAAAATAAAGATAACATTTTTCGTTTATTTCAATGGTTTGTATAACCTTGATGATATCAGCTTCTAAAACGTATATTTTTCCATTTTACTAATAAAATATAATTAAAAACTCTAAGTCACTGAACAAGTTTAGTGTCTTTGTAAATCGCAAAAATGCACTTATTTCTTTCAGTTGTGTATTTGTTGGTCTAAATCGTAGTTATTGAACATTGTAAAGCTATGGACCAAATAAAGTGTTGTGACTGTTTTCAGCACTTCATAATAACAATCATATGACATAACAAAAATTGCCGCCTAAAACTAATAAATGTAATATTCTTATTAATACAACCGCTATGATTATTCAAAACACATTAGAACATATGTTTTCGAAACCAAAAATCCGATGGTGCTGTCACTGACGATGTCAAAGTTTAAGGTCAAGGTCAAAAGCTGTAATTAGAGGTCAAATTCACAAACAAAAGCGTTTTGACCTTGATAATGACATTGAAATATTAATTTGAACTTGAAAATGGAATAGGCAGGCCAAAGTTCTATTCATTTTATGAATAACACTTACGTTCAAGTAGAAGTATGCCGTTTGTAATTGAAACTACATATTTTTGTTTAACATTTTTATCTAGCGCAAGGAAACCGGAAGTTGAAACAACATAGACCTCATAAATGACATTGAAACAAAAATTTGCACCAGAAATGAAAATTGCATATCAATATCATAAAAAGTAAAAAGACAATGACGAACCATCTTGTTAATCAAGAAAATAAACACTTCAACACAGTATATATAACTTAACCTATTTGCAACTCCTGTATATGTGCATGTTATATATCGAAACAATATATCTCATTAACATACCATAAACAAAAAAGAGGGGAAAAATTTCAAACATTCCACTCGAACGAAAGACTAAGACGGTCATGTTAATGTTTACATATGGTCATTGGGCACGTTCATTCGTAGGTTGCAAATGCTCGTTCAATAGAAGTTAACATTTCGGTTACCAATGCTCATTGAACGACCTCTCAAATTTTCCTTTTATGTATTATCTTATAAAATTGTGATGACTTCGAATGATAAAGTTAGGGTAGTTGAAAATACCCGAAAAACTTTGAACTATCCGGGGTGGGGTATTCTTCGGGTAGTGTGTTAAACTAACCGGTTGGAATTCAAAAAATTCTTGCATATACCCGGGTAGGGTAGTGGGTGTTTAGTTCGGTCGAACTACCCGGGTGGGGTAGTTCAACAAACTCCAGCATCCACCCGGTAGGGGTTGGGTGGCTACTCGGGTAAATTTTTCGCTACCCAACCCGACCACAGCGCTAGTTCTTTGTCATCATATATCAGCTATTGTATCCAAAAGGAACTCGTTAATAAACTAGATAAACCAATGCTATGCATTGTATTTCTTTTACAGGGTTACTTTTGTCATTCTTCTGTTGTAGCTGTGTTTCAATTCCCTTGCACTTGGCTGCATGTTATATAGATTGCATTGACTAAATGAACGACTGGCAAAAGCACTGACAATATCTGAATGACGGACTATCGTCACTATAACCCTCTACTTTGGTTTTATCTTTCCTCTGTTCTTGTTATTGCAAGACCTGCTTACTGTCATTTCCGTCAGTAACTGTCATTGTCCCTTTGACATTGAGACAGCCACATGATTAAATCTGTAATTTGATGGCTCTAAGCTATGTATCTAGGGCGATTGAGGAAATTGCCCGCATTATAATGTGTGTACGCTATAGTACATTCCATGGCATTTTTGTTTGTGAATCTACAGTACCTCAAAGAGAGCCACATAAGTACGCTGACACTTCAAACTACCATTTTACGAGTGCAGAGTGCAGCTTTTATATTCTACTAGGTGTTTTTGTATACGTTATTCATTTTTATTTATGCGTTCACATGCTGTGGGCTTTTCAAGACAGCTCCATTTATTTTACCGATTGTTAAAGTGTTTTCGTGTAAAGCTTAATGTATCATGCACCTGGATTCAAATGGATACCAAGCAATAAATACTTATATATTCCAATCACTTCGGGCCCAAATGATTTAGAGTTATAATATACTCTTTTTTACAAAACACTTTTTGAAACCATGCTCAAAAGTTGCCATTTAATGGATGACCCAATCTTATTTACACAAAGTTGTAGGGACATACTTAGGACACCTAACTAAAAATTGATAAGACGAGTGCACAATTAAATTCAAGATCAACTTCAAGTTGGCGATTGAAGCGGTGTCTGAAAAAAAATTAAAGATGGCATTTTTACAAAGAGCGTTTGACTAACATTCAATTAAAATCGACTACCCAAAATAAAATGTTAATTTCAATGGATAAAGGCAAGGTGCTGCCCTTGAGCTGTTACAGTAAGTGCAATGTAGATAGCATCTGTTTAAAGTAAGATACATTTGTCTTCAAACTGACGACTATAATTATAATATGTCACTTTGACCTTTAGAAAATGACACTGGTAGCTATTTTATACAATATTTTCCAGCCGTTTGTTGATTATTAACACCTGTGATTCATTAAAAGATTGGTTCTAAAAGCTGTCTTTGCTATGTTGGCAATTTCAAATGATTGATATTTGTTGTCCTACTTTTGATCTATGTTCAATACATAAGCAAACTTTAACGGTTGGATAAGTTCTCCAAAACATTTTTTTTACTTCAATGACGTTTAACAAAAGATAAGCGACATTCTTATTCTTTAATATTCTTACAAAGAATGAAAACGCAATAGGCTTTATGGTAATTGCCAATTTAAAATTCCTTTTTAAAAATGACATTAAAGCATATTTACTTCCTCATATCTACAGCAAGGCGTACTACCAGCGTTGATGTGTCGTTGATGAAGGTAAGCAATTGTGTTGTCTTTAAAAAAATTGAAATACAGGGAAGCCATGCGGTCTTCTATAAACTGAAAATTTAAGCGCAAAATTGGTCTGTTAATTGGGTATTTCTTGGCAACGCCGGGTAAAACGACTAGTATATCTACATAACAAAATTGTTTTGTGAAAGACCTGAGCCGTAAAGTCATTACTGAGTTACATTTTAAATGATTTTATTTCAACTCTTATAACGTGATGCGGTTTTCACGCGGATACATTTAAAAACAATTGAAATTACACTTACTTTTCTTGGGGAGATATTTCAGCCAAGATTTAATTGAAAAAAAACCTCTGACGACTCAAATGAGGCAGCTGATTTAACCTTATGTACTGATATTATTTGTCCAGCAACTGATAGTCGGGGGGGGGGGTTCTCTTCACCCCCACGACTCTACTAAACTTGGATTTTAATGATCCTAAGGGTATATAGACACAAAATCATGGCTTAACTGAAAATGAACTGGAGCAAACTGACCACAGGGGCTGACCGATGAGCAAAGAAACAATATGCTCAGAATGGATCGCAAATGAAAGGTGTTGCCAAGACGATTACAAATATGCATTTTTTTTACGGTACGACCATTAGTTACCGATTTATGAGGTCAAACGTGACAGTGACGTCATGAGGTCACTATTTCACCACTTATATGGTCAAAAATTCAAATTGTTGTATCTTAATGTTCAGCATCTCTCAATCTTTACCTTGACACGTATAAATCAGATGAAAAATAAATTAGTTAATTTGGTCACTTTTTCGTGAAAAAATAGCGTTTTTAGTTAGGAGCTCAGCGTATATAGTAATATATAGGAATAAATAACAATCTTTCCAATTTGTCTGGCAATTTCCGTGCTGTCTTTAGCAACATTGAATAATAAAAAAATATGTTCCCAAAGAGTATGTTCTAAACATAGATAGATTTCAGATTCAGATTTCAAATTTGTTTATTAGACAATAAGCCAATTCATTAACAAATACAAATGCAGTAATGGCAACAGGGCCAAAGGACAATAGAAAAAAACGAAATAATTTTGTACACATACACATCAACACGTAGTCAACCGCACACAGATTCATACAATAACCCACAAAAACATAACTACATAATGTATATATACAGTTCATACAAAAGACATGACATTACGGTAGTCACAAAAATAGTTATCATTAAATGAACAAATACAAAGGTTTAAAATTGAAAGATGCCTGCATTATTTACATTATTATGTAAAAAGATTGAAAAAATTATAAAATGTATTTAACAATTGTGTAAAAAGTAAAATTTATTTAAAAAAATTATCACAGTTGAACAAACATTTATCAGAAATATAACGCAAAAAGGATTTAAGGCAATAATTTTATCTTTCCCAACTACTTGAAGACTACTCTTTAAATGGTGTATTCTAAGGAATGATTTGGGATTTAAGTCAATGACCAAGCATTATGTGTCTATTAAAATCATGCTAATTGATACGTAAAGAAATGACAATAAACCAACACTGATAGGAATGCAAATTAATGGAAGTTTCCAATTCCCCAGACAATCCTCCTCCCCTCCCTCTTATCATACGCCCTATGCATATGCGTGTCCCTCAACATATTATTACCGTCATTATCTAACAATTGTTAAAGTATTGTTCTCTGCCTTATTACAGGCTGTGCCGCCCACCTAACATTTCTCTTCATCACTAAGGAATATCAGAGAAATTAAAACAGTTATTCTTCTCTTTGAAACTCGACTTCTTGTTTTGTTTAATTATTGCTCCTGACGCTCAAGTTAGCGGAAGTAAGTGTAGACCACGTGGGTGGTCAGAAAATCAAGTTGTCAACCATGTGATGTCTAAATCCTAAGATCGACCTGTTCACATCACAATGACACATGTTGTTACTGTCTTAGTGTATTGATCACCACTTGTGATCTCTTCTAACTGTTAACTCTACAGGCATATTTTCTACAGAAAGCCAACAATGTTGTGTTTTATGGTAAAATATTCGAGATAGTTAAGTAGACAATTGATGTTAATGTGCTCTGTCTACCAACAATGTTTAATAAACTAAAAGACGACTTAGAATTGTCTAACGGAGATTAATATTTCTCTACGTTTGTGTCCGAGAATAGTTCTCTCTCTCTCTCTCTCTCTCTCTCTCTCTCTCTCTCAATCTCTCTATAGA
>JAUUEB010063632.1:1429-15822 GCA_032362205.1 Clione limacina | reverse complement strand
TCAATTATTACCAAGAGGATTTCAAAAATATGATAGAGGCAATTTATTTTAGAAAATCACATTCCATTGAAATGAACTGCTTCTGAATATGACATCGGAAAGTTAGGGGATACATTTTACGCTCCGTCAAAAGATTATGTAAATCGTTGGTCATGGAATTAAAATAATATATACTTTATTTATCCACAAATGTAATTATACAGACATGATCACTTCAGCTTAAACATATATGAATATAATAACACATAGACGTCACAGCATCCAATCTAATCCAACCTAAAGTTACATTACAGTCTAATACTCCTTGGATAATATGAAATTTCAACTTGAATTGATCGAAGCAAACTTACATAGTCACAACCACGTTACAATTACAACAAATCTATGAATTCCACTCACGGATAATGTGATTCCCCGGAGTCGACACGATCAGTCAGTAGTTTACCCACTCAATTACCACAATCATCCCCGCCATAAATGACTGGCAATTTCACCGCATTCAGTCTACGATGTTCACTTAGTGCTATCCCACAAACACCTTAACACGCATTGTTTACGGTAATGAGGCACTCTTCAATGTCTGAGGTTTTATCAAAAACAAATATCGCTTATTTACTATCAACCATTCTTTTGCTTATCGGCAGTCCATCCATCAAATTAAAGTCACGATGTATCATATTTTAGTCAGACCGCGCTACATTTCAGTATGTTTGATAAACGAGTAGTATCATAGTCGTCGAATGTCATGAGTGTCACCGGCATGTTTTTTTCGGATATAGTAAAAGGAAAGAGCAAAATTCTGTTTCACTTCGACATACCAGGACATTTCTTTTTTCCACTAACAATATAGACAGTGGTACAAAATGGCGTTATTAAATTTAATTAAGATAACATCACAAGAAGACACAGTTGGATCTTACAGTTATAATTATTTGGTTCTTGAGAGATGCACGTGAGATATTGATAATTGTTTAACTAGGCTATAAACTCCTTCAAATCAGGATATTTTCTTAAAAGCACTATTAGGCCAACACAAAAATAGTCCTGTTTCCACCATCCCGACCCTAGCATTTTGATTTTGAAATTCTTTTTTGAAATTGTTTGTGAAGAAATCCTATTCTGAACTGATCATCACATTTTTGGGATTCAGTTGGATTTTGTGGGTGTTTTTGCGACTTAATCTGCTACCTACCCTATTTTAGTGGGCCATGTTAGTGGAAACAGACCCTTAGCTTTAAATAGAGATAGTGATGATTTTTCAAGACTCTATAATATTTGTTTATACATACAATTATAACTTCATCGCACTATTTGACCCCTTTCGCATTAACACAATCCAATGTGGCCGCCAATATGTAGTTGATAATGATTTATGAACATATGATTGTGATACATCATTTTAGGCATGACAATCTGTTTCTGGTATGTGAATTAAATGCCATTGTTATGCTTAAGGCAAAGATCCGACAGGGATCGATAGCGTTTATTTATTGCTAAAAAACAATGATCAGGCTTTGATCTGATGTGCCAAGAAGAAATTGTACAGAGAAGAATGTCTTCTCTGAGGACGGTGTGAGTAAAAAAGGATTGCATGATTGTTCCTGACAATTATATTATGTTTAAAACGAGCTGTTGCTCTGACACCTTGTCAGGCGGCCACTTTGCTCAAGTATTACCTCTAGCATAAATGTTCCCTCACTTTAAATACAAAATTACGTTTAATCGTTGCAAACGTAACGAATTTTCTTTTACCGCTTGACAAAGAATACCACTTGAACGGCTATTAGTGAAACTAGGCAGTGATGACATCAGATCAAAACTGTACCAAAAATAATTGAATTATGAGTTGGTTTGTGACTAGTTCAATATAACAACCGCTAATAAATTAGATTTTGCGTATGATTGGAAAAAAACTTGAGCAAAAGTAATTGATTACGTCCAAGATTACTTAAACTAGAAAAAAAAGTCTCTTTTGCTTGCCCGTGTAAACAACATTAAAGTACAAGTTCAAGTTTATTTTTATTAAAAAACATACTCTGTCTGGGGAAAAAACATATGCTACAGAATTCAATATTCTTCATAGATAATCAAAATCACTGAGAATTGTTTAAAGACAAAATAGCGTCGTCTGTTCTCACAAAGATAGTAAACGCATTGTCTCATTTTCTATTGTATGGCTAATGTGTCTCTTAGGGTTAATCTCCGAGGCTTAGCCACGGGGCAACGGGTAGCGTCGATGGTTTTCTCGTAAACCACACGTAAACAGGCCATAAAAATGGAGTTGATAGAGAAGAGTAAAAAACGTTATCAGGCTTAATGCACGAAATTAATTTCACAGATATTTTCTGTTTATGTTTTAGAGGATTTAAAATTTTTTATATCTTGTTTATCTGTCTCAGATGTAGTTATGAGTGAGTTTTTGTTTGCTGTGTATATCTTTTTACGGAAATACTTTCAATCACAAAATTTCAAAATGATACAACAGAGCAAAATCTAACGACTGATGTTTACTTTTGATTTAATCTGGAGGTTTTCCACGCCTAATTATCCTGTTTTAATTAAGAAGTGACAGATTAAATATGTGTCATTATTTTGAAAGTAATTATATAATAGACCACAATGTTTATAGTAAACGTAGATTAAAGTTACTAGATCTAAAAACGATTTTGTCATTCTGGATTCGAAACTGTAATAAAATTAGATTTTTACTTATGGTAATTTCTTTTAAAATGTTCAATTTGCTGGAAAATAAGATCCACTGTGTATATTGTTTCAGACATTAAGTAGATCACATAGTGCATACAGTTCCTTTGATTCAGACACGTTGGAGGCTGGTGAATAGGGAGTAGAAGCCTGCCAATAATTTCAATAACCCTTCAAAATACTTGTAGCAGTCAAAATCGCAAAATCGTGTAGTTTAAGAGGTTCTTTAACACCTAAAGTCTCCCTTTTTTGACCTTTTGTTCCATTTATCTCCTAAATAATTTCGATAGTTCTAGGTTTGATTCTATTTGCATAAGCACTATGCATCGCTCAATTTTCTTAGTCACACAAACTATACTGCTTTTAGAATAAAAAAGGTGGAGGAAAATGTTAATTTGAGAAGAGAAAAAAATTGACAGTAGTGTTCATTTTAATTAATATTGAAATCTATAATATAATCTTATGCACCTAGAATAGGTAATAAGACCCAAAATGGCGTTTGAATAAACATGCATTCGGTTGATGAATTAATACAAAACTAATGACGAAGTTTCAAGAATTTTCTTCTACTTTAAATAAACTTTTGAGGAATTAAGAAATTTGAATACATTTTCGCGTAACTTTTGCCACGCAGTATATATTAAAAAACTATAGACATGGTTAATAACCACGGTAAATCAGGGTCTCCGTATATTACTTTTCTAAAGTGAAGCAAGGAATTCCCTAGGTTCACCTCACTTCAATCAACCACTATTCTGGCCCCAAAATGATATTTCGTGTAAGATCTGACATTTAGACTAGATGAAAGTGGACAACAAATAGACATAGACATTATCTGGGGACTAAAGAATCATGACTGATGCCCAAAGGGGTGCTCGTATTTCCTGTGGTGGTTTATCGCGATCAGCAACGAGCTGTTTTTTTACCCTTACAAGGTGTCTATATTGTACCCTACGTGTCGCCCTGGGTGAGCAAATAGCAATTTAGACTCCCCTCTCATTGAATTGCGAGCTCATAATGAGATCAGCGAGACTTGAAGTGTCTTTTCTACTTTTATGTCCTCCTTGGGAGATGATAAAACCTTGCTCACTTTAAGTGTCCGGCAAGTAAGGGATTCCTTGCTATTTGTTGAGAGGGCACTGTTAAGACAAATGGCTAAGCAAATTCTAAGAGATGATTCATAAGCTTTGAAAATATTCCTTTTGTTACACTTGTCATACGGATAAGATGGGGTTAATATATAGATGGATAGTTTGGGTAAGTTGCTTTTTGAAATATCATATCTAGAAACAAAACTTTAAGTTTAAGGGTGTTTATAGATAATGAATAATGACATCTTGCTGACTTACGACTTGTTTTTAGTGTGATGCAAAATATAATTAGTTAAAAATGCTTTTTATATTTTCAAACCCGGTTTTTAACTGACTCTTTGATGTATGCAACGTGCTTGCAGCGTTGTTCGGCTTGAATCACCACAGCTACAAAGTTGCTTTGTAAAATTTCATTTTTTTCTAATGCAAACCTACATGACTTTGTCTAAAAGTTTACGATAGCTAAGATATATGATACTAATCTTTCATCAAACATATTGAGATGTAGCGCGGTCTGACCAAAATCAGTGAATTCACGTCATATATTTTTTAGATAGACTGCCAATTAACAACGCAATGGTTCTTAGTTACTAAACGATATTTGTTTTTAATTTAAAAAAAAGCTCAGTAGTTGCCTGTTAATAGAGAACAATGCATGTTTAAAGGCTTGTGGAATAGTTAAGTGAGCATTGGAGACTGATGCTGGGGATGTTGCTTATTGCCTATCTCATTTATCGTTGTGAGCACTTATATATTTGTGTTGGTATACTTGTTATTTATCGTGTCAACACCAGTGTGGTGACGTAACTAGAGATATGGTTAACAAGAAAAAAACTGAAAAAAAATCAATGGATATAACGTTTGAAATTATAATTAACCAAATTGTATGAAATTTGACCGGAGGCTACTTTTTCTTAAAAAACAATCGGACTAAGCCGGTCACGCGAATTATGAAAGAATTATACTACAGATACACTTATTTGGTGTGCAAACTAATTTATATTTTTATGATCGCAATATTTAACTTTTAAAATGAACTTGTAAAGTCTGTATATTAACAGGATTGTAGAAAACAGGGGCGCTTCAAGGCGTTTCAAATGGGGGAGGGGGTATTGGTATAGAATTTTTATTTGTATCGGATATTTCTGCTCCATGGCTATCTCACATCAAGACAGTTGTCATTCAAGCTAAAACTGAAATAACTGATTTGCTACATCTATTCAATCTTCTCATATGGTTCAGATACATAGAAACTAACTAAATATTTGAAGCAAAAAACAAGCTTTTGAAATTTGGTGAGTGAGTTGGAAAGAAAAGATGTCCAATGTAAAAGTGTGCACCATGCTAGACACAAACACAGTATTGTTAAACAACACCAAAACAAGAAAAAATAGTTACTTTGGTCACATAAAGCGACAAGATGACTTCCTGAAACAAGAACTTGAGGCAAAAATAGAGGGCAGAAGACCGAGGGGAAGACCAAGATGCTCCTGGAGTGGGACCATTAAGCATTAGACCTACATGGAGATGTATGAGTGTTCCAGAAAAGCGTACAACATGAGTAGAATGGCAGATCATAGAACGTCATCCTCTAGAAACCAGATGACACCAGCAGGTGAACAGATGATCGGATGTTTACAACTTTTAAACGTAGACCACGCCTATGATTCTTGTGTTTCGTTGTTTTGGTAGAATATCTACGTTCTTTCTCTGCCGTTTTTGAATTTGTGTGATGATAAAATGACACGGAGAGGGAGCGTAGCGACTAAAACGAAAAATTGAGGCAGTTTTAGCGAGCTGAAATTCTTGTATTAAATACTGCTCTTTGATCAAAGAAATCCCGACAGACGACGTTTTTCAAAACTTTCATTTATTTAATCTTGATAAATGTTAAAAGTCTGACAATTTCTTACCTCAGACAACCTATCGAGTTATCTGCCAGTATCTCATTACTCTCCAAGCCAGCTGTCATCAGCCAAAAACCACGTTAAGATATCAATGGCATTCGTTTAACATAACAAAATCACTGAACTTGTTTTTTCAAGTGCAGTCATTTCCTATGTGTCTTGAACTAGAATCATAGCAGACCAAACTGAGAACACAATGAAACATCTGCTAAGCTATTGACATTTTATTTTGTGTGACCTAGCCAGACATAGTCTAAATGGAAAATCCTAAGAACATTTTAAAGTTCAGTAAAACAAGTTTCCCATAAATTGTTGATGAAATAAATGGGTATTTGATATGAGCAGACGATGTCGTAAGGCGTCAATAATCATCATGTGAAGTTCTGTATTGATAACCCCAATCACGTCCTAGAAGATTGATTCCTCGACCTGGCAACCCTGTCACATAGTAAAGACGTCTGCTGTGCTTAACGCTGCTGATTCTCGCATTATCTTAACTTTTTGGTGATGTACTTTTTGCTGGTTTCGAAGATTTTCCTTTCTTAAAGGACAGATGTATGATCCTTGGCTCATAGAATTATCCCATACCTCTACAAAATGAGACTGAGGGACTATACCATCTACACGGACTAGTTTAGGAGCAATACTAATGTTATCTTGATATTTCTCTTTATATTGATTTGTCAATCTATTTTACCATTCTTCAATCAAGAAATGATTTCTGTCTCGTTTATTCAATAAACATTTCCTACCTTCTTCCTTCGTTCAAAGCGTGGTACTGATCCATTGAGTTTTTGTCTTTCTCACTCCTTACATCACCTCGTGATTTTATATTCAATTTGTTTAAGGCAATCACTATTCAGAGCCATGTCATTGCTATTTTTTATTGATTCTTCAACCCGAATACAATAACCTTGGCTTCTAACCCCTTAAATTTCCGATATCATTTTTAAAAGCAAATTGTTTTTTTTTGTGAAACGTGATATACTATAATGGATTGCCTCCGTCATCCTTTCTCGTCGTCTGTTTGGGGGTCGACAAAATACACATTTGAGATAATTGAGTAGGCGATTCGCATGGCTCATTTTCCTTTTTTATAGAACCGAAGTCCCCAAACTAGGGTAACCAATAAATAAATAACTGGTAGATAAATGAGTCATTATTGTATCGGGGTAACGAGCTTGTCTCGCATGCTAGGAGCCCGGGCTCGAAACTGGTTAGCTTTGTATGTCTGCTGCCACTATCTTCACTCTACGTGGTCGGGGAATTAATGTTGGATCAAATGTCAAATGGATTTTATATGTTGCTAAACGTGTTTAACAATTTTACTTATTAGCTGCTAATTATTGCTTCATTGGGGTAGTACTGTAGTACACTTGTTGCATGCCTTATAATCATTACTCAAGCAGTATAAATCACAAAGTAACAACTGAATCCGGATGTCGAAGTAGCGCATCAAAATCTTTAAACATGAAATTGTGAAGCATTGGCTAACGCGAGATCAGTATGCTTTGTTTGATGTCGATAAACGGAACATACAAACAGTCAAGATGATGTAGTGCCAAAATGGAACCTTCAAGGGGTATATGTCCAAATTCAGCTTGCGGCTCTTTTTCTCTCCAAAAACCAACAAAAGAGGACGTCACTGAGAATAGCCAGAATGAAAACGGCAACAGATGTAACAGGATAAAAGTATGATAAATTCATTTTAAGTAACAAAAAGCGGGTCAAAGAGTGTTCATTGTTTCTGGTAGCCATAATACAGATAAAATATGTCATCTTACTGTCCTTATTGAATTTATGTACTTGATTTGTGTTTGAAAAGAGAAACGGCTGATACTATCATGACTTAGGTTCACATCCTTTTCCAGCATAACTGACTTTTATGTCTATAACATATCACCTGCTCCTCTAAACCATTCCAGTTGTTAACTTACATGAGCAAAGAATGGATATGTGCATGTTTTGAATTAAGACATATTTGCACCACACATACATGTATATATGATTATAATGTTAAGCATTCAGAACATATAGCGCATTCTATCATCATCGGCAAGCTTATTTGTTTTAGAATTAACAGTAACTCCAATCCAAGAGAGGTATCAAAATATGTTTTTCCACTCATTGGAAGCATACATAGCCGGTGTCTGTTAGATGCTCGGATGTGATTTTTCACTTTTACTTATCACTCCTGTGTCCATGGTAAGCTCAAAACTCGACCCTAGTCAAACGAGACATGTTTTATGCGTAACGCGCCCTCAGTTCGTCCATGAGACTGAAAACTATGTTTCCCCAAAAAATAATTTTACCTGAAGAGTGCCAGAATCTAGAACAATTGACGTAAAATGTATGTAACTAATATTACTGTAATACCGTCCAAATGCACCCTTCCATTTTTTGAACTATCAACTGCACCTTTGCTTATATTGTCTAATCAAATCAAAGCAGATGATGATAAACAAAAGGTAATAATTAGAGTTATTTCAAATATGATAGATAAAATCGTAACTTCTCGAGGGAATTACAATACGTGGAAGCCGAGACTTATTATCTTCAAACTTTCGGGGTTTTTCGATCGAGGTTGTAAAAAATGTTTATCTTTTAAAAGAAATAATTATATACGGTATTTGTGAAGCTTTCATCCATAGTTTTTTATCCTGAATACTTGTTGAGAACAGTTGTTAACTTCCGCAGGTAACACATTTGTATTTTAACTTTGAGTACTCCTTCCTTGCAGGCACGTAGTCAGGATTTTGAAATGGGAGGGGATAACTTTAGATAAAATCAAAACAATGGCCGCGAAGCGGCCGATCTCTTTTACATTAGTAATAAATGGTTAAAATGTAGGTCAATTTGTATCACAAATGGGTAACAATGGCCGAATTTTTCAATTCTAGAGCATTTTGGATCGAAATGGGGGGGGGGGGGCATTACCCCATGCCCCTCTGGCTTCATTTCTCCGAGATCAACTGTCGTTAGCCAAATCAAAGTTGAGATCTTAATGATATTCATGAAACTCAGTTCGAAAACATTGAACTGATTATTTCAAGTGCAGTCATTTCCTACGTGCCATGGCCAACTGATAGAATCTTCTTATAATGGTTTAACTTCAAGTCTCGTCTTGTTGTTTTATCTCTAGAATTGGTCGCGCCAATGTAATATATTTCAAGAGACGTGTAGAAGTCATGTTGTTATTCACAATAATTTCAGTCTTTTTCAAGGTCTTTTTATTGGTTTTAACACTCCACTTGTAACTTATTTGGCACTTAATAAACAACCACTTCTTGGCTTCTCATTTACTAGATCAATTTTATATCTTGATTCTTAGTGATGATTGAAGAGTTTATATAACTTGAAAAGTTGCGTATTCTGAGGGTTCTCTTTTATTCAAACGAAACCTATCTGGTAACGTTTACTTTGTTCAACGGTAAAATATGACATCACCGTAATTAAGACAATTTTATTAAATTGATACAAGTATCCAAGCTATCTGGCAAGTCTTTGCTTCTATCATCCTCTACATTAAGATGCTAAATACTGTTAGCTTTCTACCTTGAATACATCATTGTTCAAGTTGCTCATAATAATCTAATCATATCTCACTTCATAGGCATTCTTGCTGTACACTGCTTGATTGAGATTCAACTTGTTAACTTTTCCATAAAGCAGTATGGGTCTTGTTAAAAATCATTTCAACGTTAATTTTTTGTTCGTCAAACTTCGAAAAATATCTTTATTATATAAAGTACACAGACTAGAACTCATAGCAGACCAGATACAATGGACAATGGAAAATGTGTTGAGCTATATATATTCTGTTTAGTCTAGCTAACGAGAAATAGTCGAAATGCAAATTCTTAAGAAGTCTGTAAAGTTAAATAAATCACGTCTTTAATGCTATGGTGATATAATGAATACATATTTGAAAAGAGCAGACGATGTCGTAACGCGTTAATCATCATCTTGTGAAGTTATTGTTTGTTAACCTCTAACGCATCCTAAAAGATTGATTTCTGACCTTGACTCCCGGCCACGTAGTGGTTGATGTTTTTTCAATAAAGATGTCTGATTTGTGCTTTCTCCTGCTTCTTTTGTTACGCTGTCTGAAGTTTTTGTATTTCCTTTATTATCTATACAACTCGAGACGTCGCCCATTTTGGTGCATTAAATCTCCGAAGGCTTCTTTTAACTCACAGACATGACTGACACATTCTGTTTATCAAAAGACGTTAGATGTTTGCCTTCCTTTTTCTATAGTTAATCATGTCTAGCCTCTTTACTTCGTTCCATTTTCTTTTTTTTACAAGGCCATAGTCGTTAAGGTTCCCTTTCAAAAATCGCAAAGAGGGTAATCACGCCTATTGTGCAAGTCTGGAAATGAGTTTTTCTTTTTTTTCTTTTCTTTCGTGTATGGTTATTTCAGTTTCTACTTCCTAGCCCCTCACTTCAGCTACTTTTGTATTTCTAGACTAGTAATGTCAAAATTGCAAACTTTGGTAAAAAAAATACTGAACTTCATCGGAAACGCGGCCATTTTCTCTTGACAATTCTAGCATAGATTATCAATAATGAGACAGTGACTTACTTACTTTCGTATTAAAAAAATTTACACCATTAAACGCACACACTATTTAACTTACAATTGAACGGACGAACTCTGTTTTGTTCAGCACGCAAGCCACAAGATCGCGACTCAACTGAGATCTAAAAAGGGGCAGAAAGCACACACAAAAAATCCCAATCTTAAGAAATTGAAAATAATAACAGTAGACATTGTCACTTTCTATTTTAAAGAGAAACCCCTTAAATTTCGTCGGTATTTGTTATTGTAATACCGTTAGACAACGTGTTTACAAACTACGCGACTATGTTTTATGTTCCTTCACTTGTAGAAAATGTATTTACAAAAAGTGTACTTCGTTTATTCTTTAAGTTAATGTAATGTTGCGTTCTCTCTCTGTCGCTTTTATAAATATGTAATTCAGAGATAAAATTGCAAAAAAGAGCGTAGTGACCCAAACGACGAATTATGAATTTATAGTTACCTACACTTCTAGGATTGTCTCGGACCCAAGGTCATAATATGAAATAAAAAACACACAATTCAAGTTTATGTTTAAGATCAAATGCAAGTACAATATTAAATTAAATCTTAAACTTTGTTTTTTACCTTTCCGTTTCATTAAATCTACTTGAATCAATGAACGGGTTTTCTTAAGATTCTCTAACTTGTAAAAACTATGCATTATTTTTATTATAAGTTAAACACTATCCTTTTTTTGTTAATCCAAGCATTAACTTAATATAGTGTTAAAGCAGAGCAGAACGTTTCTCTTTTTATTTGCAAATTACCACTGAGCGGTTAATCATATTATTTGATCCCGTCTCAATACCAAAGACAGCACTAACTATAATCATTGTCTTTACTGCTCCTCATTGCCTACACATTCTCGAGTTAACTGTCCACAGTCAAAACTCGGAAATCTCATCCAAATTTGACCGTTGACTAAGGACACGTTTGGGCATCCTGCATTATGGACAAGGCATTACATGCCCCTTTTATACTGTCTCATGTACTTTGCATCTACAGTTAAGTCTAGGCTAGTTGGAAATCAATTACACTAGTTGAAATAATCAAATCATTAACTTGTATTTACCTAGTTGTTTTAAGATATCGACAATCACCTCTCAAAAGTATCTAAAAACAAGGTGCTTAAGCTTAAATGTCTGGCAGACGAGACCTAAATGACAATGTAACGTCTATTACACTATTTATCTTTTGTGGAGCCTCGGTTAGCCAGACATTTTTTAAAACCAAATTTCCAATATAATACAAAATGTCCGTAAAGCATATTGTCAGGCTAAAGTAATAGAAACATGAATATTAATAAGAGCGATGTCCTAACGTATTAATTTTCGTGTACAATTCTGCATTGTTCACTCTTATCACGTCTTAAAAGATTGATTCATGGACCTGGCCGTCCTTCCACTTTATGGTTTATGTTTATTTTACAATAAAGATATCTGCTGTGATTTGTGTCTCCTTCTGCTTCATTCGTAACGCTGCCTTTTCCTTAACTTTTTGGTGTAACGCCCCTTTTGTAGAACTAGCATTTATTCAATCGTTTCTTTTTCAGACAGCTGTCTTACATTCGGCTTATTTTGCTGATAAAAAAATGTATTGTTTTATTTCCTGTTCTTAGAGTTGCTCAAGACTATCCTTTTATTCCTTATTACATATTCTCTTTTAAACACGTTTGTTAGCGTCCATTTCCCCTTAAATAATGTTGTTGACGGTTGATCATGACATAATGAAATGTTCTTTTCTTTCCTGTCTCGTCCACGCAGTTTCGATTTCCTATCTCCCGATTCCCTCATGGACGGTCCTCATCTCATCCATTAAACTTTCCTTTCCTTCGCAATGCCTCTTATCACACCTCATGATTTGTATCTTCAAGTGGAGCAAATCAAACATTTAACACAAGTTTAGAGATTATTTAAACGGTAGAGAGGAAAACATCATTTGAAAACAATATTGTTAAACTTGTTGACAAAACGTACCTTATTTTGTTCGAATATGAAATTGGATAATGAGAAAATGTTAGTCCAAGTGACTAACAACTGCACGTTGTTTTTATTCAGAATGTGCTAACAACCTTTTTTTTACACATAAAAGATAATAGTTTAGACATCTAAAGCTTCAAAAGATTACTCATGCAGTAAATAATTTTTTAAGATAAGATCGAGGGTGTATATATTGATTTAAAGTGTTTTTTAACAACAAGGCTCGAGGTTGACAGTTTTTTTTAGTTTTTACACTCTATGTTTACCTTTTAATTAAAACAATAATTCAAAGAGATTTATTTTGAAACCACTATTCAGAAGCAGAGCCATGCCAATTATCTTTTGATGTGTTCTTCTTCCCTCTACATCAACCTTTGCTTTTCTTCCCTTTCATCTTCGGCATCATATTCAGGAGAAAATAAT
The DNA here is from genome assembly GCA_032362205.1 of Clione limacina. Lineage (NCBI taxonomy): Eukaryota > Metazoa > Mollusca > Gastropoda > Pteropoda > Clionidae > Clione > Clione limacina. The sequence goes on along the minus strand of JAUUEB010063632.1, from coordinate 3,131 downwards.
TTCAGCGAATCTACACAACTCTTAACTGACTACAATCAATATATTTCATATGTATGCATGGGCTTTTTAACTGACTAAATGGAAGAATGATAATATAAACACTTGGCAAGTTGAAGAGATCTTCTGAAGCCCACAATTTAATTAAGTGTCAATGCCAAAAATAAGATACGATTTTCTCATTATCACCGACAGAAAGGAACGTGCTTTAAGGAATTTGTCATACAATTCCTTCTCAAGAAGAAGCGCAGTCCTATAAAAAACGATCGCTTACGGCTAAGAAATTTCATCGCAGCATAAGGCTTGATTTATTATCGACACGATGAGAAAGCTGTGATCTATTTCACAAAAATAATTCAGAAACCAATTAGAATGACATGTCAACAGAAACTCATTGTGCGATGGATATATTATCTTTTGAATATTTATGTGTTTTAAGTTTGTTAATGACTTCCGGGGCAGAATTGTTGAGGGTGTCTATCACCCAGATAACTGATATTTTGGAAATCACTTGGTTATATCTTTGTGTAAGAGGATTATTTAAATGGGAGGGGGTGGGCAACTTAGATGTTATAGAATCAATTGAGATTAGTTATAAATGGTGCAAAATTAGAGCATTCTGGGTATAAAAAAGGGACACCCCGCCCCTTGTCCACCCTGGCTATTCGCTTGGTAAGAGGTCAAGAGTGTGAACATTTGTTCGAAAATCCAGTAAACAAATGAATTTACTTTGTTCAAATAATAAACTTACGTTCAAAAACAACGAGGAGATTTACTTGGGATTGTTATAAGCGATAAACCTGAAAATGACGCATTTATAACTCTTATTCTAACGGCATTGAAAATGTTTTTCTCTATTAAGTTTGGCAGACTATGATTTAAAAAAACAACACTAAAATAAAATAATAGCTTTAAAATTATCCCACGTACTGGCGCACGATAAGTAAAATATCAGGTGCTAGTGGTACTGCTATTATCACGGTGTTGCTCATGTGAGTTATATAAAATTCTTAAGTATTCGTTACCCACGAAAGCGTAAAAAGCATATGGTTCAATCAGTTCTCCAAAAGACCTATGAGTTTGAAATCAAAAAGAAAAATCGTCTCATTAAAAATCAAAAAAAGGAACCATTCTGCAAGAAATCAATTCAGGAAAATAGTTACTTTTGTAACAGTGAAAACACCGTCCTTGTTTGTTTTCATGGCCGTTTTGAGCGAACCCTAGGAGATAGATGGGTAGCATATTGATTCTTCCAACGTAATCTGTCTTACAAAGTTAATTAAATAAAAAGGTGACACGCCAAAAAACCGAATATATTCAACCTAAACAAACGTCTAAAATGATATACAAAAAAAAGTTCAGACATTTTAAACCAGTCATATTTTAGATCTAGAGAGAAGTTTAAAGCTTTCCACTCTAACTGATTCGTTTGAGAAAATGATGATGTGTGGGGTGAGTGGTGAGCCGCGGTTAACACACAAATATTATCTTACCATTCAACCTCTCAAGTTTTCTGATCTGAACGATCACAACACTCAACGTCACAGATAAAAGATCTGCTCATTTCAACAACGCATCTCCCTCTCGAGCCTTGGGCTAAATCGGATATTGAAACCCATTTAGAAGTGGATTCAACATTTCAATCACTTTCTTGGTCAATATGAGCTTGATCTTCTTTATCTCCGCGAAGAGCAAATTCCTTCAG
>JAUUEB010063521.1:3206-15824 GCA_032362205.1 Clione limacina | reverse complement strand
GGTCTGTTTGGTTCATAGTACAAATACCAATGTCTAAATATAGTTAATTAGTTTCATCAGTTGTTATCTATTCTAGAAATATTTATACTTCTCACAATTCGTGAGTTTGGGTCAATCTAGACAGAGGTTTGTTGAGAAGATTAGTCACAGATGATCTTCTAATAATGATATTTTAAACTGTAAGTTTGCTTATTCTATCCATATCATAATGTTCTTATCACATTTATCGCACCTAAACACACAGTTCAAGATCTATGTTATCCTATCCTGACAGGCATTTATAATCGCCGAGATGCCATGGAAGGAAGTAGACCCAAAAACCTTAATCAGCGAAAAATGATCACGTTTGATATTAATAACATATTTCATTATCATACGGCAATTATTTCTAGAAATTTAGAAAGTGCTTTTCTTGAAGCTCTTTCCAAAGCAGAAGTTGATGAAACAAGTTGTTTAATTGTCTATGCTTCTTTGCCCGGTATTCGACAACTATTTTGCAATGGAAGACAAACTGACGATCACAGGAATTGCCTCTTAGTTCACTCGTTCAAAAACATGTTTTACTTGGCCAAGCAATGTGTAACAAATGATTTGACTGAAGCTCACATTTTAGAATGTTTTCCATGGCGTCATTATAAAAAGAGCAACGTATTGACATTAAATTCTAGAAGGCACAGGATGACGTCAAAACAAATAAGGGAACGTACCGTAAGTGTCTAAAGCTATTAAAAGATGTAATCGATTGTTCAGTGATAGTTTTCCCTCGATTTGACTTAAATAAATAACTTATCTTAATGTCAATACAAAAGTCACGACCGGAAGGAGACTGTTATGTTTACCTGAAACGTATCTGAAGGGTGAAATATATTCTTATATAACACTGAAAAGAAGTTGTAGCATTAATCAGAATTAGTTCTGCAGCTTCATTAATTGCATTGATGACATGACGTTTTGAAATACCATTTGTGTTGTTTATGTTCTTGTATTCTTTGAATAATGTTTTTTTATAACAGAAGTTTTGAAGTAGTTTTTTAATATTTAAACATATTCAGATCTGAAGACGAGCGTTTAAAACCTTGAAAGATTGTTAGTGACTCGTCGAGATTCAGCTAAAATATAAATAGCCTCATATTCAAACACCCAAGACAAATAAGTTAACACACATATCTTAACACCTGACACAAAAGCATCGTTTGTGTGAACCATTTAAAACCAAGAAAACTATTGTGTTTTGATGGTAATCTTGTCCGCCATCTACTGAATATTAAAACAGCACTTCGCTTTATAAACTACCGTATCTGGATCTAAAGTAATCTTAAGCACCAAACACACACTCGGTCTTTACTAACAAGAATTTCTAGGCTTTGTTTTTGGCTTTCTTGCTGGGGGATTTATACAAGATGGAAAAATCACAGAAAGGATATAACGCATTTATTGAGCAGAATATTTGAAATAGACGTACCGTATTTCGAAAATATTTTGAATGGCAAATTAGCACCGCAGTTTACTGCGTTTAAGATGAATAACCCATATTCACGCTGAAGTTAAAAGTTTCTTTTCTTTATAAATGTTAGTAATTATCTGCCTTTGAATTTCTTACAATATACAAAGTAAGCAAGATGTGTCAGTTTCTGCATGAAGTTATATTAAAGTCATAAATTTCCTTGATGAAATTTATCTTTAAGCATATGGAATAATTTTATTATACACAGACCTTTATAAAACTGTCAAGGTAATAAATTAACGCTAGAAAGATGGAAAGATATAGAAATACACAACTGTATGTATACAATGCAGTATATTGTAGTCCTAGGAGTGCGTAACCCCTGGAGATTGTATCTTTTTAATGCAGCCATCGTGAATACGGCTGTCTGACACTGATCTATACACATTTCTATGTTGTCGGAGAGCGCTTTCCGATATAATTTATATGAAAGGATGCTTAATTTACATAAATTATCTTTGTTTCCATAAGCCGAAAATAACCCGGTTAAATGTCCTTTTAAGAGGTGTGATAATAAATAACATTGATATTACCATATGAAGTGTCGACTACAATAAAAATCTCAAGCGTAAAGAAGCATTCTGTTAGGTATACCATCTTTTCCTTTGATCTGTTTCCGTAAGTCCTTCAGAGGTTATTGAAAAAAATATAATTTGTTTTCTCCGATGGTGGGAGTTTAATCCTTTCACACTTTTTTCTTTGCCTCAAAGTTATAGATTTTAACCTCGCCAATTAACCTATATGAAATTAAAAAGTTGTAAAAACAAAAACGTGCTAGAGAATTTAACAATATAATAAACTATTGATAACAGTACAAACGTACACAACTGTAACAGTACACAGTACAGTGGAGAAATTATACGTCCAACAAAGTATTATATATGTCCCGCGAATTACATGAATTAATTTCCCAGTTATTTATATGTGTGGGAAAATAACAGAAATAGAAAAGAAGAAAAATAATACCATATAATAATAAACATTAGATAAATATAAACAATGTACAAACCAAAACGTTGGTAAGGGCAGGAGGTCAAATCTGTGCAGCCTTCCTACCCGATGAATTCCAAATTCAACCTTTTATGCGAAAAATCCGTACGCATGCGCAAAGAAATATAATAGAGAAAACTTGATACCAGGTTGTTCATGACAAAAAAATAACTTCCGCGTGTCCATAAATCTCTTTTTAAAAACTTAAGTCAATGGGTGAATGTTGTATCAAGCTAGGATAGCTATCATAGACACAGATATTACGAATTTACTTTTGTGTGACTAACGCGCTCCTAGCTAGAGGATTGAGTATAAAACAGGAACTTGATTCCCGCCTACCGCCGTACATTAACATATTTTAGCTAAGAAGGGTTGGCCCGGTCTCAAACAGCTGCAACTTGTGGATAATAAAGACCTTTGCTTCACCTTAAATCTTATGTTTGGCAAGTAAAAACTTTAAACTAGCACCGGTGCCGATATTACCTGACATGTGTTGATAGAGACAAAATGATAAAAATTTGTTGCAAAAATGTTTCTTACAGCACAATAATGCATAATTGTCAAGTGTCGAAAGAGTATTCCTCATTATCCCTCATTGTCCCTCATTCCTATCACGCCTGGTTCCTAACCTTCAACATTCATTCTAAAGAAAGATGGCACTTCTATGTATCATTATGTTCATATTGCTGTTTTGGCAACCTTTTTATTCAGTTGTATCAAGACCTTGAAATACCTGACATTGAAAAAGAAAACCCAGTCCATAATGCGGACAATATTGAGTTCCTTGGTAAATGGATAAAAATGAGATAATACATTTCTTAAAGAAGCCATGCCCATGTTGTTATGTTCATTCGCTTATGATTCTTCGTGACACAAAAACATCTCGAGTGTCAACCATTATCTCATCTTACCTTGAATAAGATATAAATATCTCTTAAGCCACGAATATAATAAATTGTGTAAACTATTTTCGGTACAAAAGGGCATAATAATGGCGTATTCAATTATTAAAGAAGCATGGAGTGAATGTATATAATGATGTTGTTCAAAGTTTCTTTTTATGTCAATGTATTTTAAACTTTCACGACTCGAGTGTGATAACAATGTTCCGTGTTTACGCGACATAAATTTCATTCCCAATGTCATCCACAAGGTAAAAAAAAATGTAAATGTCAAATCTAAACCTTCGAGTCTTTGATTTCGAAGATGACCTTGACCTATACACCTGGTTTGACCAATAAAGTTGAGAAACCCTAACTACGCATATCAAGTTCTTATACCCCGTAACCCTGGGTTACATGTAACACATTAATATTGTTTTAGCCTTTGACAATGAACGTTTTTTTTAATATTTAATGATTACATTAAATAAATGTCATTTGAATATTCATCATGGAGGTTGATCATGTGTTTATGGTTATATCTTTTAACATTGCAAACAATACATTGCTATACACATTTGCAGTAAGGGCATAGTGAAATCCACTATAAGGGGTTTGGCTCCTTCATTGACATATGGAAAATTACATTAGTGACAGGATGTAAAGAAATCTGCAACTTGTACATCCTAATTCAGAATTGATGCACACTGTTATTTATGTGCTAGATTTATATTGTAAAAGGTTGATAATCTGGTCAAGCTTTCAAAGGAAAGCGCTTTATTCTTTATGCCAAAAATCCCCAAGCATCAAAAAGATACCCGATTGAATATAAATTAGATACACTTAGTGGCTATTAAATGAAAAACACAAACAAATAAAATTCATCAAACATAACAAATCATTATAAAAGAGGATGCGTTACAAATTATTGAGATATTTACATATTTTTTAAATTTCTTACAAGATCTTTATTAAACTATAAATATATAAACACTTGTTCTTCATGCTTGCTCAAACAGTTTCATAACACTTCATGTATTTTTAACTATAACAAGCGAAAACATTTTGTTAGGTTTAAAGAAATGTCTTGTGTTTTTTAAGTGTTTACTTTACTGATGTGACAAACCATTATGCTTCCGTTGAGAGCATATTCAACATTTTACAATTGATTTTTTAAAATTTTGCACAAACAACTTTCATGCAACAGTGGGCGCCTAAGGCAAACGCTTTTGAACGCACTGTAAGTGTCGTGCCATACTAAGTGCTTTGATTTCTTTTTACTTTTTGTTATCACTCTCGAGTGATGATAAAACCATACAAAAAAAACTTTTAGATAATATTCCGTACAATAAAGCTTTTTATAGCAATCATAAATTTGGAGTTCACTTAATCACAATAAGTTGTTAAGTGCATAGTCCTTCTAGCTAATCGTTATAGAAGAAAAAGACGCATCTGCAAGTTATTAAGCTATGATTTTTGTGAAACTATTTGTAAGAGAATTTCAAACAGTTACATAATAAATTAATTAAAAGGATTATGCATTATATAATCTACAAAACAAATTATATATTTTGTAAAAGTGTTATCGACAATGATTGCATATTGTGGTTTCTGTTTCATGTTAAATACTCATCCATCATTAAAAGAAAACAACATCACGCCTGTTTTTGTCTCATTATAAATGATAATTTACGTAAGAAAACTTGATTTTTTAATTTCCTCATACAGAGTTTTATGATAATGATATCTTTTTGTGAAAATCATCTCATCAATTCACATTCAAGATTATTCTAAGTTATACGACTTAGTAAAATGATTGTATTTAGTGTTCCATCTTATCAGATTCCTGCTCAGTCATACAATGTACGTTTTACAGGAAATTATCATATCTCAAAATGGAATGAGCTGTTGATCATTCACTATAAACTAACTAATCTTCCTATAATTACTCGGAAATCCAATCAAGTCACAGAGTAGACTGTTCTGACTAAGACCTGCCACCCCCATTCCCAATATGAACTCACCCAACTCACGACCGACGTTTTGTAAACAATATTACTTATAATTACTTCTATTAAGTATAAGAACATTAAACTTTGTTTAAATGTCGGTTAAATATAAACCAGAAGTTTGACTAAATAAACTCTTGTATAATGTTAAAAACATCAAACTTTTGAATACTTTCGGTTCAATATCCGCTGAGGATAAGAAAATCAAACTATTTATAATGTCAAAGGACATTTTATAACGGCAGATTGTTCAAAGATAATGGCTATACAATGTCTATTTGAAAACGGTATGATATTGCATTTTAAAAAGGAAGACCATCATAACTATGAAACTCAAATAAAATGTTGCCGATTAAAATGAGAAATTAATATGTCAAGTAAAATATCTCAAAAATAAAACCTATTAGACGCCACGCTCTTGTGTACAAGTATTGTACCTGAGATAAAATAAACTCGTTAAACATAACGTTGTCAAATAAAATTGTTTATAACAAACATATTGTTGCTAAATTGCTTGTTGTCGACCGTTTTTTCAAATTCTGCACATTTTGGTGCCATTTTTAAAGGTAATCCAATTTCCTACAAAGAAAATTTATTTTTCTTCTATCCCTACCACAATTCTATAGCTATTAATAAAAGAAAAGCTAATGAATATTCATTATTTCAACTTAATTTAGAGAAACGTGTTGTTGTTTGTTTTGTTGAAGAAATAATGTGTTCAAGTAACAACAAAGGTTTTTTTAATCTAGTTATGTGCATAATTTAAATGTAGATATTTTTTTCTCACTGATCAAAACATGTTCAATTTGATTCGTACATTTTTACATTGATTTCACGTGCCTTTTCTTTGTTTGTTTCTCTTACCTCATCTTATTATTTCACTGATACTTTTAAAGACGTGTCTAAACTAATCTTAAAGAGGTCAATGACCTTCATATTGTATCATAATTATTTTGTTTTATTAGATTAGATATGAACAAATGCTATACATTTGTATACTTATGCGTTCTCAGCAATAAATGATTAGTTAGGATAGTTGCTTATTTGGTATTTCCTGGTCTGTTTGGTCCATAGTAAATACACACATGTCTAAATATAGTTAATTAGTTTTATCAGTTGTTATCTATCCTAGAAATATTTCTACTCCTGACAGTTATTGAGTTTGGGTCAATCTAGACAGAGGTTTTTTGAGAAGATTAGTCACATATGATCTTCTAATAATGATATCATAAACTGTAAGTTGGCAACTTATCTCCTCAATATAATGTTCTTATCAGAGTAATGACCCACAAACCCAGTGAAAGACTATCTAATCCTATCCTGGAAGGCACTTGTATTCACCGCGATACCATGGAAGGAAGTAAAGCCAACACCCTAAATCAGCGAAATCCCGTGTGTTTTAAAAATCATAATAACATATTTTAAAATCATAATATAATTTTTCCTAGATATAAGGAAATGTTTTTTTCTTGAAGCTCTTCTCATTCCTCAAATAAGTTAATGAAACAAGCGTTCTATGCCACCTTATCCATATTCGGCAACTGTGTCGCAATGAAAGTCAGCACATGATCGCAGGAATTGGCTCTTAGTTCAACGTTTCGTAGTTCAAATGTCTATTTCGTTCATGAATGTATATGTTGTAATCACAAACATGTTTAGCGTGGCCAACCAAAGTGAAAAATAATGATTTGATTTGAGCTCAGATTCAAAAATCTACACCATGACTTCATAATAAAAGGGCAACGTATTATTGTCATTCAGGTGTCTAAAGCTCTCAAGAGATGTGATTGATTGCTCATTGATAGTTTTCATTATATTTTTTTTATATAACGTAACTGTATTAAAGGTACATCAAAGTAACAACCCGAAGGAGAGCGCTTAGTAAACCTGAAATGTATCTTTTATGAACAAGACGGGTGTAATAGAAGTCTTAAATAACACTGGAAATGTCTTGTGGCATAAATCACAATTAAAGAAACGCGGAAACGTTCCATCAAATCACAATATAGCACCGCAGCTTAATTACATGGCATAATATTGTTTTGGAATAACGTTTGTGTTGTGTATATACTTGTGTTCTTTGCGTAAATGTTTTTGTTTTAACTGAGGGAAGTTTTAAAATAGTTATTCAATGTTAAAATATATCGAATCTGAAGACGAGTGTGTATTACGTTGCAGAATCATTGGTTCAAAACACTCGTCTTGAGATTCAACAAAAATATAAATTACCTTACATTCAAATATCGAAAACAAATCATTTACAAATATATCCACACACTAGACACAAAAACGATTCTTTCAGTAATACACCTTAAATTATAAGCACGTCGTTTTTGGTGGCCATCGCCATACATTGAATATTTATACAGCACTTGCATTTATTAACTAAAGTATCTAAAAATCAAAAGCATCAAACACGCACTTGAAATTAGCTAACAAGACGTTCTGGGTTTGTTTATAAACACATCACACATACCCTAACCAGACTCCTTATAATAGACGTATTTCGGAAATATTTTGAATAAAAAATTAGCACAGAACTTTACGGCGACCAAGATGCATAACACAAATTCACGCCTAAGTTTAAACTTTTAACCTTTTATGAACAATATTTGTTATCTTGAATTGTGCCCTTGAATTTCTTTCAATATTTGTATTCTTCAAGGCCAAAATAATATGTTTTTCAGGGTTATTACTAGAAATATGCAAAATAGGCAAAATGTGTCAGCTTTTACATTACGTAATACTTTAGACATAAATCACATTGATTCAAACTATCTTTAAGCATCTGTCATATTTTTTATCATATGCAGACCTTCATACGACTGTCAAGAATTATTTATAAACGCTAGAAAGATGGAAAGATATAAAAATGTACAACTTTATCGACATAATGCAGTATATTGTAGTCATTGTATAGTAGTGCGTAACCCTGGAGATTGTATCCGTCTTTTAATACAGCGATCGTGAATCCGGCTGTCTGACACAGAGCTATAAACATTTCTATGCTGTCGTGGCCCGCTTGAACAATGATTATTCAAAAAGTTGTGAAAGATGATTTTAAATAGTCACAAGAAGAGCCACTTTGAAAGATTTCAGGTTCTTAACTCTGAAAATGTGACCACAGCGTGTTTTTGCTAAAAGGGCCATAACTCCGTCAATTTTTCACACATATTTCTGGCTTTAAATAGCAAACATTTTATACTTAGTCTTTATCATTCCTTCCAAAAATGAAAGAGCTTTGATCACAATTACTCAAGTTATCGCGTAAACAGACAGACACACAGACAGACAGAGCAGACGAAAGTATACCACTACTCAATATAATTGTGAGTGGAATAACCCCTTTTATTTTTCCTTTTTTGGACTGTCTGGCTTTTTTGATCACTTAGCTAGTATGACATTTGTTACGCCCAGAACCACTCGCATGCATAACTAGAATTTTAACACGAAGCACACTCCTCCTGGTGAACCTCTCAATTTAATAATGAATTCAACATGTACGATGAAACAAATAATAATTGCCAATTTGCAATGCTAAATCAGTTCTGCTACCAGACGCCATCTTAGCAACTCAAATAATTCCTGGGGATAGAACTACAAGTCCAACAGAAAAATGGAGTACTTTTAAATACTTTTTCAAGCATAAACCCGATGGCTATACATAGGCAACTAGCTGAAAAGATATGATTTCCTTGCATTGTGATCGTGGAAGAAGTTAAAATTTAAAAAATGACATACAGTCGGCCATATTCAGACCAACAGACAAACTAAGCGAAAAATAGACGAACAAATACAGATATACCAAGCAGTCATACAATAGGCATACATAACCAATTGCCAAGATGACGTTTGAAGCAAATAACATTATATGCAACCGATTTTACAAGCATGAATGCACTCAGAGACAATAGGTTTTCATTGAAGCCAACTTTTAACCAGATAGCCTTTCATAACCAACAAACAACTGAACTCACCCATATGCGAACATATAATCCAATAACATATTACAAACACTCCGGTACTTACCTGAAAAAGAGAGAAAAGGCGAACATTAGTAACAATATAATGACAAATAGTTACAATATAATGAACATTAGTAACAATATAATGACAAATAGTTACAATATAATGAACATTAGTAACAATATAATGATAACTTAGCATGACTCTACATCAACATTGAATGTATGCTAACAATAAAAAAAAGAAAAGCCATAGACAGACAGCAAAAGATAATGCTAAAAAAGGTAAATTGTTCACCAATTTGGCAAAAAAATCGATAGAAATTAGCAAAATACTCAAAGGTGCCATCTCTCTGTTTTTAAATTGATTATTCAAAAAGTTGTGAAAGCTGATTTTTGATAGTCACTAGAAGAGCGTCTTTGCAAGATTCCAGATTCTTAACTCTGAAGATGTGACCACTTCGTGTTTTTGCCAAATTAGCAAAGAATATATAGCAAACACTCCCAATAAGGGCCATAACCCCTTCAACTTTTAACAAATATTTCTGAATTTAAATAGCAAACATTTTGTACTCGGTCTATTTCATCTTTCCAATGATAAGTATTACAAAAGAGAAATATGGGAGAAATGAAGTGATTGTATCTTTGGTGTCACAATTATTCGAACAAGATGTGTCGTGGTGTCAATTTTATTTCGAATACACTTTTTGTTACCATTTTAAAAGTATTTTAATTTCCTTCGGTATAGTCTTTTATCTCTATTACAGTTCTATATCTCATAATAAAGGAAAGCTAATGAATTTTGGGTTTCCAAACTTAAATAAGAAAGTTAAAGGGAAAATGGACGAATAAATACAGATATACCAAGCAGATAATGGAGGAAATATAATGACTGTAATATTGTGTACATTATCAATCTTGATATATGCAACACATCACAATAATTAGAACAAAATGTGTCGAGGTGTTACGGATTTTTACTTTTTTTCAAAGCCTGCTCCTTTTTGTAACATTTAAAGATTAAATTTCTTACAATGATGTTTTATCCTTTTATTCCTACCACAATTATAAATTGTGGTAGGGATAAAAGGATAAAACATCATTGTAAGAAATTGTAACCTCCTAATAAAAAGAAAAGCTAATGAATATTCTTTATCTTAATTTAGGGTAACCCGTTGTTGTTTGTTAAACACATAGTATGTCAAAGTTACAAGTGATTTTAAATAAAATTGTGCTCTTAATTTAAACTACCCGTCCTCACTGTCCTCATTGTCCTAATTATACCCCCGTTATTTTCCTGTGTGTAAATCATGGTGTACAATCGTGCCCACCAATATCCGATCTACGGAAAATCAGGAGTAAAGTTGAGACGTTTTAGAAAATTATGAATAAAGCAAAAATTCCCGTAACATGGATTTAACCCATGGACTCTCGCATTGTTAGCCGGCACTCGCCCTCCTGAGGTTCTGGCCTCGTTACCAAAGAGCCGAAAATTGTAAACTACTAATGTGGTAGACCGAGGGCGACTCTCATAATCTGCGTTTATAAACTTATGATATCATAAAACAAATCACGGAAGAAGAACACTTTCGAATACTCTCTAAAAATGTGTTAAATTGTTAAATATTTAGAAAAAAAATTAATTTAGAAATACAACGGTTAAACTTTTTCAAATCATTTTCATTTCATACGTCAAGAGCGTCAAAAAAATATATAAGATCAATATCGCCTTATATTCTAAAGAGGTGTATCAAAGATGTATATAGCATCTTTGCTTTTAGCATTAGCTCTTTTATTAAAACGTTCACATTTATTTTTCTTACTGGTGAAAAAAATTGCATTGATTTCACGTGCTATTTCTGTGTTTGTTTCTCTTTCCATTACCTCATTTTATGAATTATTTGATATATACTTTTAATCGTGTCTTAACTAATTTAAATAGTTGAGTAACCTTTATATTGTATCATAAATAATTTGTTTAATTATTAGAGCATTTTTAATGAGCAAATATATTAACATGCTAATCATTTAATGTTGAGACAAATTTATAGCATTTGATTATATCTAATTTAATCAATTAGATGAGATATAAGCAAATGCTATAAATTTGTCAACTTATGCGGTCTCAGCATTAAATGATTAGCATGTTGAGATATTTGCTTATTTGGTACTACCTAGTATGTTTGGTTCATAGTACTTATACCAATGTCTAAATATAGTTAATTAGTTTCATCAGTAGTTATCTATCCTAGAAATATTTCTACTTCTGACAGTTAATGAGTTTGGGTCAATCTAGACAGAGGTTTGTTGAGAAGATTAGTCACAGATGATCTTCTTATAATTATATATTACTAATAGTTGGCTATTTCTGCCCTCATTAATCTCCCACTGAACTATGGTTCAAGGTATAAGTTATCCTATCCTCAAATGCATTTATAATCCCCGCGATGCCATGGAAGAAAGTAATCCAAAAACTTAATCAGAGACAAATAATCTGTCTGATGTCATATCCTAGATATTTAAACTCTCATTTTCTCTAAGATCTTTCCATTCCTAAAATTAAAAATTGATAAATCTAGCGGTTAAAGTTCTATTCTACCTTTACAATATCCGGTAACCGGTTTGCAATGGAAGTCAACACACGATCACAGAAAATGCATCGTAGTTCAAAGTTGTGTATTTTGAATGTATATTAGGGTTTTAAATGTAAGATATTGTATTCAGACACATGTAAAACCGTGACAATCTAGGGGGCAACAGTGGACAACCAATGTACAACAAATGAGTTGACTTGAGCTCAGACTCTAGAAGGAACTCCATGACGTCATAACAAAAAGGGCAACGTATTTACACTAAACTCTAGAAAGCACTTCATGACATCATGAAAAGGGCAACGTTTTTATATTAAATAATAGGGTAAAGCTAAGGCTAAACGTGATGTAATCGATTGTTTTATGATAGTTTTCCTATATGTCTTACATTACGTTATTGTATCTAAATCTACATGAAAACATTAACGACCGGAAGAAGACTGCTATATGAACCTGAAATGTGCCTTTATTTAAGCTGAAGGATAAATATCACTGGGAAGGTTGTGAAGCATTGATAGCAGTAAAAAACAAAGCGGAAACATTCCATCAAATCACAATATGGCACCGCAGTTTCATTCGTTACATTGACGGCATATGATTTTGAAAAAAACATTTGTTTTGTGTTTGTACTTTTTTCTTTGAATAATAGTTATTGTCTTTTAATAAAATAAAAAAAAG
>JAUUEB010063410.1:0-15826 GCA_032362205.1 Clione limacina | reverse complement strand
CCCCCCCCCCACTAATGCGGTGTAGTACACATTTGATTATTTTCCTTCTTATTGCTTTCTTAGGGATGGATTACTCTACATACCCCCACGTAAAAATCTCCCAAGTAATGTTCACTCTCGATGATATCATACAAAATAAAAATAAATTAGAGAAAACAAAACAATTAAGAAATGAAGTCAACAGTGATTAAATATAAATAAATTCTTTTTTTTATTGTTTTTTTCACATTTTATCATAGTTTTGGGTTGCACAAAAGATACACGCTTCAATAGTCTTTAAACTTCATTTCAATTCTTTCATATCACAGGTTACACAAGGCGTGTGCCAAAAACTGAAATTAAGCTGCATTTGACATTTTCTTTGTTGATTAGAGAATATTTACATCATCATCAAAACACTTCTAGAATTCATGAAAGTCAAAAAGATTCTAGAGAATGAGATACTTTCACATTATATCATGGAATTTTGAGTTATTTATTTTTACTGATTATTTCCATCTTTAGTATCCCTACACATTGCAATATTTCAGTCACGCATCTTGTTAAAAATTCGAGAAAATGAAGTGGATCAATGTGCTAAAAATAATAGCTGAATCGAAACCCATACTTATTTCTAAACGTGCAAAGACACGGTAGAAAGGGTAGAGGTTTGATTCAACTACACACTAACCCTTTGAAGTGTATGTTCAGGGCACTAACAAAAAAATGAAATATGTACAAAGTTTTTGTGTGTGTTGCCCACACACGAGCCTTATGGAGGGGTGTTCAGGGTACTAATGGTTGACAACGATAACCTCCAGCATTACTGCCGAAGGATCCATCATCCACCTAAGAAGGAGAGGGTGCGATAAGCAACTGAGAGAATTTATGCCATGGCTTTTTCCAAAGCAATGATCTTCTCAATTCCGGTTTTCATCTCCATGATAGCTTCGTATTCAGTGAGTCCCAATCTCCTCTTGTTGGAAATGTCGTAAACTCCGCCCACAGACTCGGTGTGCTCACCGTGGATACCTGTAAACAAAACAAATATGTACATGATTAGATCTCAGCAGTTAAGAAAGAAATACCTTACAATGATACAAAGAATTATCAACTTTTTGAAATAAAATGTTGCAGTAATGTGTTAAAACGAATCAGCACTTTCTCTATGTGCTGATCGACGTTCATGATCGTGTGCAAACCATATCCGTACTAAAAACTAGTAGTTTATTCACTTAATGAATTAAGGCCCTTAATTATCTGCGCTCAATTTGTGTCTGTCCTTTTTCAGGAAATCGTCTATTGTCACGGACAGGTTGTTTGGCATCCCTGGACGTAATATAAAGAGAATGCATACTCGTGATGTATCTACGACAGTGCTATCTTAGTTCGAGTGCGATGAACATTTAAACAAACTTAAGATTAATGGAAAATTTTCAATTATAGAAATCCTAAAATGTGTATACATGTCAGTGCTAGGAAAGTTGTGTCCATAATCCGTTCATTGTTTATGTTGCAATGCAATGGTCAGCCTTTAAAAATATTTAATATAAATTCTTCTGGTGTCCTTAAAAAAATAAAACATTATTCAGATTTCGTATGAGGTTAAACATCTGTACTTTATCAACAGGATCTAGTATTTAGACCTGTTCAGATCCATACAAAAACATGTCATATCAGTTATGGGATAGAGACGATTCTAAGATCTATCTGTCAACTGTACTAGCTCAAAGTAAGTAACTCATCTGACAAATGTCGTCTTTGTAAAGGATGCTAATTGAACACATGAATAAACTTACCTCTTGGCTGGAGGTTCAATTCGGCGCATCTGGCCTTCAATACTGACTCATCCTTGGCGAGCTTGGGGACCTTGATGTGTACAGAGGCACGGAGTCCAGTTCCCAAGTTGGATGGGCAGAAAGTCAAGAAACCAAGACCATCACGCTCAGCAAATTGGTGGCCGTTTGCGTTGTTGTATTTCTCAAAAGCTTCAATGGCCTGATGAGAGAGGATGAAACGTGAGAGTTATGGTGATACACGAGAGCTATTGTGATACAGGATAGCTATTGTGATACAGGATAGCTATTGTGATACAGGATAGCTATTGTGATACACGAGAGCTATTGTGATACAGGATAGCTATTGTGATACAGGATAGCTATTGTGATACATGATAGCTATTGTGATACATCAGTGTTATGACAACTTTACGAGTCAAACCAATGCTAGATCTTCTAGTTATACAATAAGTATACTTCATTGTAGTATAAGAAGGTGTAGCTGTGTGACAGCTCTTAAGTTATCCTGCCTGGCCAAAGAAGGCATTTTTGTGACAATACAGCTATTAATAATAATGACATCATATAAATAGGATGCAGCAGTTGAGTCGTGACCTTAGTCGTATTACAAGTATGTTGAAATATGCTCATACAAGTAACCACATTTACCTAAAAAAGAGTAGGTGATGGTAATTGCTTTTTTCAGGTTTTTTTTAGAACTGAAGATATGCGTGTTTAACAAGAAATGTGTCAAATGTGGCAATAAAATCAACTTTTAATAAAATTGTACTTACGCTGATGAGTCTAAGGTAGACTGCCTTCAAGTCTCCTCCCATTTGCATAGAGATAAGACGGAGATGATCCTCCTCGTTGACCCAGGTAAGGAAGTTCTTGGCTTTGTTGAAGTAAATACCACGGTTGTGGGGCCAGTTCTTGTAGCCACCAGCAGACCTCAAGAATCTACAAAAAAAATGTTGTCATCATTTACGAAAGCCTAAATCATATGATGAGCGTTTCGAGGGAATCACTTTAGAAGTCCATCATCACTCGAGACTTTCGTTAAACCTATTTCAAGTTTCTAAACAATACTCGATATTTGTATATTTTTTCTCTCAAACCATAGAAAACGGAAAGCCATGCTTTACTTTCTTCAAAACCAATCTGAACACATTTCTTACAGTAGCGATTTGCATAAATATTTGTCTTTATTGTCGGTAACTCTTTATATAAGATCACATTGCATGACGTCGTCTATTTAATGAATTAAATACCATGTACACCGTTATGTGTAAGAGATCGTATCTTTATTACTTAAAGGCGCTTTGAGACAGCTGACAAATAAGGAGCAAAATATGGAAATGTTTCGGACTGCCTTCTTCATTGACATAATTTTCAACTTACGAAAAGTAAATACAATTGTGTAAGTCAACATACCTGTCGTGGTCGTTGAAGAGGAAATGATCCTCGGTGTGTTGTTTCTGCTCATCAGCGGTCATTTTGTCCAAAGGATGGTATGAACCGGCAAGTTCTCCTTCCATTGTCTTGAAAGCTCCCATTGCGTTTTCCTCGATCTTGGCACGATCCTGGCAGATTGAAGAATTGAAGTTCATTTAAATGCGACATTGCTGCAATTTTACCCAGACTTTTTTGTTTGTTAAAAAATATAGTCATTTCCTATCTGTTAAGACCCACGTTCATAGACAGCGGAATACTTGTATTAATTTAGCCGTTAATTTATTTGACTACCAACATATTAACTATTTTACTGCATGCCATGACACCATTTAAATCAAGATGCTTCAAATAGCCACAAATGGAAATAATTGCACGGGAGTTCTTTATTCTTTTCTTAATCGATTACACCCTTACCTATTCGTTTATTTTAATTGACAGTGTCAAATAATATACTGTTATATTCAAACATAGTAGCATTAAAATAATCAACATTAATAAATATGTGTCCACATTGACCATTAATCTCTAATCGTTAAGCAAATCTCTTGTTCATGCATCTTAGATGTTACTAAACGAATGCCTATGTGACCAATTATTTTCTTACCTCATCCTTGATGCAGGGTGGGAATGCCAAGCCAGTGAAAGAACGTCCGACACGGACACGGGTGGAGACGATCATCTCACCACTGGGGTCAAGGTTTTCCCAGGTGTTGACATGATCACGACCATAGTCGTGGGGTGGGTGGTTGAGGACATCGATGGAGTGGTAGTCTTTGATGACAGCATCCAGCACTGGGGCGAATGTGGTGTAGCCCTCGGGGTCACAGGCGTAGATGCCTACTCCAGAGTCTGTGTTTTCACATCCTAGTGGAGAAAAATAAAATATTCATCAGTTACAAGAACAAAGTAAAGAAACCCCGACTCGTTTCCTCAAATTCACACTTCACAATGCCTGGAGTCAATCCAAATCTTCTCTATTTAAAGCCAGAATCGAACTTTTATTTCCATCTTAATCTTCATCCAGTGCAAAGTCATCAACAAAAGAAGAGATTGAAATCGTTATAGGTGAAGACAGCCTCACAGAGTTGTGCTATGCTGATGACACTGCCCTCGTTTCTTAGAATGCAACGATAATAGGAAAGTTCTGAATAGAGTGGATGTTGCTTGCAGAAACACATGCACAACCCATGCACATTAACTAAACACACTCCGAAAGATATCAAAGTTGACATGAAAACAGAGTATGTATGTATGTATGTACAAAGATTTAAATATCCATATTCAAGTGAACAAGATCTGGAAAGACAGAGGTATTCAAAAAGAACTGAAAGTGGGAGTTGTGTTTTTTTGTCGTTCAGTTAACAGTTAAATGTAATTTAACTATTGGTTTGCATTCCCCTCTGTGCACTTTCTGTCAATTCCATTCAAAAGCATCTCACTTCTTTACTTATCATATTTTTTAAAAACTAATCAAATTAAAGTCAAGCTATACCCTCACATTCACCCAAATGCTGATGGGACACCCCGTTTTGACAAATGTGAACACACAATAATGGATGGCGTCTCAACTTAAAAAAGCAAAAACAAATTAAAAATTTTGAGAAGTCTGACCAAGTCTATGAAAAAAAGTATAATTCAAAAAGATTTGCTAACTGCGGTAACTATAAAAAAAAAAGTGTTTACTTTATGTTTTCCAAATAATGTAAAAATAGCGGTTAAGCAGTTTTTTATAGACTGTTATCGCAGTGACCGGTGTAGGTAAATCATGAGGTATCAAATGCATTAATAGATCCAAGTCGGCGCCCTTCGTCGCCCTTGACAAAAATTGTGTACCTTCATTTCTTCAGATCGATATTGGTCGCAGTGACCTCGATTGACAATTTTCCATACGAGTCCTAAACTGTGAACTCTTTCATAATCCGGTGTGCCCGTGTCCTTGGGTGCCCTTGTCGGTGGGTAAACATGTCTCTAGTCTCTGTGGACTACGTGTCCTGTTTTCACAGCCGTGCAAACAAACCAGAATGGCATCAACTTGAGTGTTCCCTTTTCTTCTCAACCAACTACATTACCATTGCAATATATAATAAATGAGGTATCAAGTTTGACATGATACCGATGTAATATTTTGAACAATTACTTGTTCACGTTTTACTCTTTGTAAACACAGTATTCGAAAGCAAACTTGTATAAATTGTTATACTTCGCTAGAACAAAAAATATATGTTTCTTTAAATATCAAGAAGGAGCAAATAAGGAAACACAGAGAACGTGTTATGTAAAGCAAGGTACGAGTAGCATAAGAAAGAACGGGAATTGTATCAACTACATTTTAAGAATGGTCTGTGTATTTATCTAAACTATACACAAGCAATGGCAAGACTTGGTGAAGGTAACCGAGTTGACAGTCAATATTCTAAAGTAATGTCAATATGTTGCCCTAATTAGATAAGGAATGGTGCGTTGAATATCACGTACTACATCGTGTGATATATTCACAAGGAATATTACATTAAAGCAACACAGACAATAGTAATTAGATATTATAATTATATTACGAGCTGCCCTTGTTTTTGCTATACACTTTTTGGCTTTGTTGTTGGTAATTTGCTTATCAATCGGTTTGGCGTTATATATAAGAAAGAACTTTAAGCCATTTTTGTAGGAAGTTTTTGGGTCAATAAGATAGGTGAAGTAATTACCGGGATCTGACGTCGGTATCAGAATCGACATGAACATTCGCAAAGTAAAAAAACATGTTCAATATCGGTGGTATTTTATGTAGTATCATTGTATTTGTCAGCACAATTGCTGATAAAGAAAGATACAAATGATAAGTAAACTAAACGATATATTAACACGGGAAGAAATGGAACCGGAAGCGTCAAACAAATTCATAACATTATAATGTCCTTGGAAATTTCAAAGTGCTGATCTGACCTTTTTCAAATTAAACAAACAAACAATTTCACAGAGTTAAAATGAATCATCCAATAACTACACAATAACTGGTCGAGATGAAGAAAGATAAACATGATAAGTAAACTAGACGATCTAACTATCACAGGAAGATATGGAACCGGAAGCGTCAACAAAATGCATAACATTACTATATCCTTGGAAAATTCAAAGTGCTGATCTGGTTATTTCAAATTAAACAAGTTCACGGGTAATAATGAATATTCCAATAAATACACACCCGAGCACGGTATGAATGCACTACCTTACCTGATCTGATACAGTCCGATAAAGTTCCACCAACTTTTGTTTTCAAAGTCTTCAACTGCTCGAAAATATTCGGAGTTAAGTGTTTCTTCAGAAGTGATTTGCTTGAAGTTGCAGCCTTCAATTTAGCAAAAAGATCATTGGCTTCTTTTTCGTGAGGCTGCATGATGAACACAAGTGCTTATAGTCGAGCAAGGTTTGAAGTCAAGAGGTGGTGGAACTCAAAAGTAAAGATCAACAAAGTCGAAATATCTTATATCCGCTGGAGTTGGAAGAGTGACAATGGCTGCCGGTTGACCTGACGACTGAGGGTGGGTCTACCAATAGAATGCCACGACACGACTGACACAGGACAACTGATTGTGGGCCGGGTCAAAAATTAGAATCCTAACCAAAGCTTGTCGAAATCCGATTGCGTAGACAGCAAAAATGAGAATGCCATAATGTCCCAACTAAGCATTTCTTTATCTTATATAATTACTGTGGCAATTATGTTGGCACTGCATCAATCTGAAGTAAAAAATCAATAGCCCCTTCAAATAGCTTGAACACGCAATTACAATATAGATCGATTACCAACCCTTTCAAAGGACACACTCGCCTTTATAATCTCTTAATTACTCAAACACGTCACTGTGCAGCGCCAAATCAATGCAAACACACATCATCGTATAACAGGTTGAGTCGATAATGCCTGGGGTTTGTGTTAACATTATTTACAATAGGCATTTATTGATTAAGAACAACATTTCTGTTGATTAACAGGGAGACAACCAAATCGAACGAATGAAAACTGCAACATCTACATCCAAACATAGTACAGCTTATTAGATAAAAGGTGAGTTGTTTGTCGATAAAAGTCTCAATGAACCCTGTGAGGTTGTAAAGCTTCTAAATCTCACAATAAAGTTTATATCAGTTATACAACAAGATCAATATAATTATTGCTTTTCCATATCATGGCTTTTCGTATCTTCATAACTCCAGTTATTTAAAAGCTATAAAACAGGATGGTTCGTTAAAATATATTCATTACATTAAATTAAATTGTAAGTTGTTAGAGTAAAGGGGAATCTTTTTGTCCTGCTCTTCTTTATATTTAAACACCTTGTCAGATGTGCTGTGTATATACTTCTCAAATTGATACATACATATTGGTCATATCTGGGATTATATCTAATAACAGAAGGTGTCTAAAGAACTCAATATAGTTCGAACCCTGTTCGCAATGCTAATGATGTAAACTCAAGAAATATGATCATGAGATATTTGTCTCGTATATTATTGTTTGAAATTCATAGTTCTTGTCTGTACTCTTGTGTAAAGTAAATAAATCAAACATGTACGGTCGAATGAGAAAAGTGTTGCCCTTACGCATATCGATGAATGTATTAAACGCACTTGGATCATTCTTTGATTCATATGAATATAATTGTAAGACAAATTGGACAAATGTACAAACACGTGCAACAAATGTAAAGAATGCAAATATAAAACAATTCCTATCCTGCCCAAAGTATACAGACAGTAGACAAACGAGTAGCTTTCTTACTATTGGAAACTTACCAGAACGAATACAATCTGCCAGTGTTCCTCCTACTTTAGTCACTTTGTCTCTAAGCTGGTCGACCAATTCTTGACTGAGATGTTTTTTCAACAGAGATTTACACTCAGTAGGGGGATTTTGTAATCTTGCCCAAAGTCCATCTAAATCTAATTTCTGTTCTTCTTTTTTGTCATTGCCTTGTTCTTCTTCTTGTGCCTTTTCGGCAGCTGGTGCTTCATTTTCTTTTTGATTCTCTGCTGCTTCATCTATTGTACAACCATCTGTTTCCTTACGCTGTTCCTCAACCATCTTACTGTATTTCGCGTACATGTTTGCGTTTGTGCTTAATCCTAAACTAACTAGAAATTAAAAAAACAATTTCGAAATGTTAGCTTCTTGAACTGAAGCACACTTAAACAATAATAAACACACAGCACCAATAAGCCCGGAAGTACACAATCAATTGATAAACACGACTTCAAAAGTTTACAATAACTGAACCGCCATACACAGTGGCAGTAGTTGGCCCCTGGATTGTTTACCTTAGCAACCCCAACGACAGTGCGTTACCCGGTCCCAAGCAGCCATGACAGCATACTATACAAAGCCACACACGCACAGTTGACGGCAAAGTCGTTTTTGTCTCCCGCAAATCATTTAAGTGGGTTAAAAAGGTGCGCCTATTTAATCATATTCTAGACTGATTTGACGTATTAGACTAATTATCCGTGTATAATCCCATGCTGTTTTCTTGTAAGCCAGTATAGCCGCATATAATAAGTAAATCTTAAGCGTTCCAATATGTTATAGATATGGAATACTTAGTAATAATTTGTAATGCAGGGCTAAGCACTATCAAACTAGCCATCATGTGTTTAATATTAACAAACACTCTCACTCTTAAATCTTACGTATTTCTTAAAATAAATTTCCAAGGTAAAAAAAATGCTTAAGAAAATTATCATTTAACATAATTTTAAGCTTTATCAACAAAAAAAGAACCTGAATAATTCATTATTTCACAAAAAACAACTCAAATTAGAGAACTCTGTTGCGCTAAGAAATGTCACATTCTTTAACACATGCACAAGACACAGAGCGTATGACTCGTTAATAAAACAATTCCATCACTCCCGCCTTTCCACCCAAAGAACATGAATTTCCACTTTTTAAGCTTAAAAAACTATTTCGAATAATCCAACTTTTGATTAGTACTGTATTGATATTATTACCAATGATACAGAAAAATAATATTGCGTGTCTCAGCATAATTTCGAATTATCCGGAATTTCACTTTATCGAAGCTTCAGAAAATTAAGAAGTTTATGTAAGCTCAAGCTGTGAAATCCTTTCTACGAGTGTAAGTAAAGTCACGATGTAAAAGTCTGTATCATTTTTTTTCATTTCTGAATACTAGTAGGCCACATCATTAACGCGTTATCTTATTGACAGTATTGTGTTAAGACACAAGTTATGTATTTTGTCCTACAATATGTTATCTATCCATCAATTTTATGAACGTGCACGAAGGTTAGAAGTACGCTTGAGCCATTATACAAAATAGAAACAGTTAAACGAACGATGAACTTAGGGATGTAAAAAATAAACAGACACAACACCTGTGTGGTTCAATTAAGGCAAGATTCCGTATTGGTTGACTTCTTAAATTTCTTTATCCTTAAAAAATCAACCACCTGCTATTTATTTAGCAAAAGTGTAAGTTCAAAATCGAATTGAAATGAGTAAGTTTTAGTGTTAGTTTTAACTTCGAACAGAGAGGAGGTAGTGCGAGTTGACCGCTGAGTTGACCATTTGGAAGTGATGTGCGAAAGACTGTTGATTCTAAACCAAAATGTTTGCTCTTCGTCATGTCTGTGTTTGTGTTATGTGTCTGTCTTTCTATTTCTGAGAATGTCAAAGATCCCAGGTATAAAAGAGCTCATGCAACAGCTTTCACAAAGACGTCAACTTTTACAGAAAGTTTTCTATATTCTTTTTTTCATAAGAAAGAAAGTGAGAAAGAATGAAAGAAAGAAAGTAAAACGGCTGTTACATTGAGGATGAACACAACGATGACAGTCACAGTCAATATTCAAATCATGAATTGACAAAAGCGTATGAACGAACTTATAGTTTATCTCAAAAGAGATTGAAATGTTGAAAGAACATTGACAAATTATGTACAAGACGTCACAAGTTTTTGGGATAGCAAAACCACCCAAGTGTTTGCGTTAAAGAATAGAGTTTGACGACGGCAATGTAAGTTACAATGTTCAATGTCAAATTAAGCATAGTGGTTTGAGAGGATCATTATTCTGTTAAAGAATATGTTTTGACGAAGGCAATATGTCAATATTAGTTTTGACGAAGACAATATGTCCAATTAAGCATATTGGTTTGAGAGGATCACGCTGAGAGTTGATATCTAAATCATGTCGTCTCTGTAAGTCACGCTATGGTGACCTGACGTTAAACGCTTGTCTGTTAATCAACTAAAGACGTTTTTTCGTTGACCTACAACAGTTCATTAGACATGTGACCTATGAACATTTTTGATTACTCATAATTAATTAGGACGAACACACTTCACTGTTCACTGAAGTTATGTGGAATCTCCACTTGCAAATTAAGGTCATATCTGATAAGGGGTGTCAATTATCAACCAATATGTAAATGTAATTGCATTTAATCTCAAGTCTCCTTTTGTTTTGCTTGTTTGTCTGTGTCACCAAGATAAGACTGCCCAAGGTGACCTTCCAATGACCGGAGAGAAACATTCCATGACAAGAGCTCTGGATTTATAAGTAAGAAATGAAAAAACGTCGATGAATGGACGGGTCTTTAATAACAAGAGTATTGATTTCTCCACACACAATATTAAATCCCATACCCCACGCGGTCTCTCATCGATTTAGATCCCAAGCAGGGTAGGTTATGTAGACAACGTGATGACTTAGGAGACTAGGCTTAGATTAAAGTAGATGTGCTCTTGGTAAAACACTATAAAACATGATGAACAGGAAAGGGTGTTCTGTACTTAAAAGAAGGGAAGGGTACTATCACTTACGTCAAACCATGCACCTGATTAAACAAATAAAATACTTCTTATAGCAGATGTTAAAGTCTAAGTTGTTTTAAAAAAAATGTGTATGAGTGTAAACTAAAATTAGAAATCAGACATATATATATATATACAGTATATAATATATCATTGAAGTCGAGACAGTGCTGTTGGAAAATATTCGAGTACAGGCAAAAGACAATAAGTGTTCAGATTGTCCACGATCATAAGCTGACACTCCACAAATCCACTGCACTACACGCAAACAAATGTTTTTGTCTATTTGCATTCCCGTTGCTCCTTCGCTTTACTTCAAAAGCTCAGCATGGCATCCTAGTTGTCATCGCCAGACTATTCCAGAAGAACTTAAATCGATGGACACATCACATTACCGTGTTGAGCCTCAAGAGATCGATTTCGCCCATTTTCATGAATATGGGCGAATCAGCATTTCTGTTCGAAGGCATTTAGTTCGGATTTCACGTATAAAAATATGACGAATGTGGTTCTGATTACCTGAGGTTTAGTGGGAAAACTTGATTATGCCAGTGGCGTTGCTAGTAAATACATTGCAATTGAAACAAGTAGGGAAATAAAGATCGATGAAAGAAGACAGTATGATAGAAAGAATAAAGAGAGGGAGGAAGAGAAGAGGGGGTAAGGGAGTCGGATGATGGATGATATGTTGGGAGGGTTGGTGAGCAATCGAGAAGGGGTATTAATTCAAATACAAATGAGCTATATTTGGCATTTTCTGCCTGATTTTGTCATCGTTGATGTATACACATTTAAGAACGTGATATTCTAAGAGATGACGTTTGTTGTTAAGCTTTGGTTGTTGATGGACTTGGTAGGATTTCTAGTCTGTTTAGTCTTACATCATGTCCCAATTTAACCTCTAAAATAAGTAATCATATTTTCTTCTTGTACATTATCTTTAAATGTGTTCTTATTCATTCTTTCAACTGTGTATATGTTCAGATTTTTTTTAATTATTTTGTCTTCTGATTTCTTTTTTTCCTCTGATGTCAATGCAACTTCCAGCGGAGTTAAATTCCAAAGTGTATGTGAGTCAAAAATCCTCATCGATTAGAAAAATCATTATATTTTTTCAAACGTTTGTAAAACAAACATAGAATCTTGAACAAAAGAATATCTTTCATTAAGTTCACACGTATTAAATTTATACACAACAAACAATCACAAGGACAAAGAGATGAGGACACAAAGTGTTTTACGCACTAATCACACACTTACAAACACACAAATAAACAAACACTCATCTCCTATAATCATTAAGGATATATGTCAAAGGCAATCTAATTATATTGATTATTCATTGCTAATTCCTTACATATCGATATATAAATCAATATGATTATTGGTTATTTCTATTGCAGTTGCCGAACGTGCTTAGTTGACAAGAATATCAGTGCATTACTTTACAAAGTCGAAAATCGATGAATCGATATTGTCTTCAAAGACTTAGTGAGGGCAGTGACTATGTTTTCAATACAAGCCGGTGGGCTCGAATCGAAGCCCAAGGAAAATTCCACAGACGAAGGTGACCTCTGTCTTGTCAATGACGGTCTCAGAATGTCTTTGATTTGGATCCAGTATGACGCCTTGTATTGAGTTTAATCCGATCGGCTGATCGATTCCAATGTTTTCTTGGACCCTTACTCGATCGTCTGGTTGCGATTCGGGGCGAGGGGGCATTTCTGGGCATTTTTTATATTTCCCCTACGCTAACACTTTAAAAAAAATTATGAACTGAGAGCTAGAGGTGAGAATGGGGCAGACTGGCATGG
This sequence comes from Clione limacina, assembly GCA_032362205.1. Lineage (NCBI taxonomy): Eukaryota > Metazoa > Mollusca > Gastropoda > Pteropoda > Clionidae > Clione > Clione limacina. The sequence goes on along the minus strand of JAUUEB010063410.1, from coordinate 2,974 downwards.
CAGGTAAGCAAACATGCAAACAGACATATTGACACAATGATTGACATATACTTTATTATTTCTAAAACAATACTGTCAAACCAAAGCACTACATTCAATTCATATAATCAAAAGGACGGAATAATACACCAATTAGGTTGTGTTAACAGGAATTCATATTTATCTCAAACAGATGTAGTAAATACACCCATTAACTGACATGTCGGCTGTGTGTACTCATTTATGTTCTGTCGTGCAGGGTGTAATTATCAACATTTGATCAATGGTCACTTATCTCACAGTTAACATGAAATGGCCAAACAATATTTGAGATACACGATAGAACACACTGTTTGAGAAATGAGCCTCGATAGATTTTCAGGCATGAAACTTTTCATTAAATAAACAGTTTTTAACAATGTTGAAAGGTTGATTTACGGGCTTGTAAGAAAGACCGAGAGTTGCATAATTTGTAGATTAAGACATTCAGAAAATAAATAAATAACCTTTATCACATACTTCGATATGCAAATGATGTTTAAAATATGTAATCCTCTGTATCGGGGGAAATTAAGTGAAGAATCGTTGAGGTTATTTTGGGCATGTAGAGGAAAGGACCGACTATTCAAATTGAATTACATTCTCGCCCAAGAAGTCAGTTAAGGCCAAATTTGAGCAATTCCCTCCTTACACAAGTGAGAGCATTCTGTCACTGTATGACCTTCTCCAAACATTGCCACCAAAAAGCAAAAACCACTTCGGAGATAAGCTTCGGAGTTATGTCTTGCCACAAAAACCACCACAACCACTTAGACTCGCTAGCGGCACAGTATCATTTAACGATAACATGATCTCGCTCCCCTGGAACAAATAAATTGGCTCCGTTGTATCGATCTCTTCCCTCTGGGACATTGGTACCAAAATAAAGAGGCCTTGACTGGTTCTAGCGGAAATTGCTGCACATGCGCAGTGCGTACAATACTACACAGTCTGTATTGGAACAACTTCGTTGTTAAAACTAGCAGCATTGATACAGATCGATCCCTCGACCTTTGTATCAAGACACAATTACTATTCATAAGGTGTTTTAAAATTTAAAGAGCATAACCGGACCGTGTCGGTGACATTGTGCCGTGGAAACAGACGACCAATTCTTTTATGTGTCAAAATAGGTCATCAAGACAATTTATAATAATGATTGACACTATGATTGGTTATGATTCGATTATGAAGGAGTGCATCTTTGAAAGAAAGAGAGGGGGAGAAAAATAGGCTTGAAAACCAATATGATAATTTAAGAGACAAGCCGAAGCAATACTTTATTTGAGAATCGAGCAATAGTCGACAATGAGGGGAATAATTTCCAAAATGTCCAGAACAATCAATATCGACAAGCGGTTGCTAGCATGGAGGCTGTTACGTAGGAATGTGCTAAATAAATTATGTCATTCCAAACTTGCAACAAAAATTGGCGTTTTTCCTATTCTTTAGTTTTTTAACTTTGCAAGTAGGCCAAATGGTGTTGCAATTATTATAGTTTCGTGGTATTGATTCGGAATTAAGCTCAAATTATCTCCTAGAAATTATCCAATTTGATAATTAAAAACCAATGCAATCTTGCCATACCCAAAGCAATTCTCATATTCGGAATCAATATTAATCACACTTATATCCATTCTTTTAGCCAAGTGTAGCAATTTCAAATAATTTCTCTCCTAGATGACGTTCAAATCACATTGATCAAACGGAGTAAATAGGGATATAAGAATACCATGATATATTATTGATACGTTCTTGATCTCACCCCACTAACACACTAATACGGGAACGATAAAAACCATTTACTCCAGTGAAAGCTACAAAGAAGATTAAATACCAATAAATCGCTTTATATATTAATATTTTATTTCATTTGAAAGATATAATTAACAATAAGTATGTACTAAGCATGTGTATGGTGTAATCGAGACCTAGTCCGTTTGAAATTATTGATTCGTGGTAGATTAAACTGATTTACTGTTCAGTAAGAAGCAAATTTAGTGTATTCTCTGATTTCTTAAATAATGTACACTGCCTTTGAAAAGAAAATATCATATCGGTTTGAAATTCTTCATCTTTAGGAGTCAATAAACAAATAATGTTGAACCAAAAGAATAAAAACAAATGAGAACTTTGCGTGGTCTTCGTTATTAAAGTGATAAAAGAAAACAAAATGGCAAAAGATTGGTCGGTCTACGTGCGATCCTGAGCACCACCTGGCAAAATCAGCTAGTTAAAAAAACATTTCTTTTCAAACCAAACAAAATGTCTAGTCTCTCATGACATGTGACTCACAAGTCACAAGTCTAAAACCAATGACACACTTTTGTGTTTTTCTAACTTCAGAACATTGTGTGGTTGCCCTTCACAAGGTCAATTGACACCTAATTGAAGCCCAAGTACCGCGACATTGATTTCTCAAGTGACCGTATAAAGCTATAATCTATCAGCTTGCCAATATATTTCTAAGGCCAAGACACTTTAGTGTGTTTATGACAGAGTGCATAGGGCCCAGGCCGAATCCTCTCATTGTACATAAAAACAAAAGATAACAAAAATTAGAATGTGTCGTATAGATGATTGTATATTATTAGTTGCTCGTGTGAAAAAGAGACTTTTTCTTTTTTTTCAAAGAGCGTGGCAAGAATTTAAAAGCAGTAATTCTTGGATCACTATAATTAATAAGGTTGCAAGTGCATTTATTAACTGTTGATAAAATTATAAACAGTAGAGTAAAGAAAAAAACGGATCCGAGCTATAAAAAAAAATTTTCAAAGGGTTGTTCGTATGGATGTTCTTTCATCTATTATTTGGGTTTTGCGCTTCAATTAATAGTCTATGATATTTAAAAACTATATTATCTTACTTTAATTCCATCGATGACGTAACAAGTTAATAACTACATCTTTAGTACAAAGGAGAATATTCCCAGTTCAATTAAATTATGCCCACCTAC
>JAUUEB010063299.1:0-15826 GCA_032362205.1 Clione limacina | reverse complement strand
AGACTTAGAGAAAGAGATGTCTAGTGCAGGTCTAACCTGGACTAAGATGTCAAAGAAAGCTGAAGACAGATTTAAGTCGAAGGAGATTTCCGTGGCCTATGCCCCGGGGCCGAGGTCCCAGCAGGGGCGAGAAGGCGTGAATGAATGATGAAATGAATGAATGTTCACACTAAGCCCTTGATTTGTAAATTTTCATTGCCATTTTTTAATACATATTAGAACAAGTTCAAGTACAAATATATGAAAATAACCCACATCATAAATGTACCAGAACATATCTTGTTCTGATGCACCAACATATTTTATAATGTACACATTTATTTTCATAACATCAACATTGCTTTTGTACAAAAAAGATGAACACATTTATATAAAATGTACACTGGAGTTTGGTTAGATCACACTTTACCTGAGATCACACCTTAGTTACGATAAGTCTGTTAATCTCTACAGTAAATAGAAAGGATGAAATTAATTCAGGGAACATTTATGAACCATAATATGTGACACATCAGGTCAAAAGGTGCCACTTGTCGCACATTTAAGTTTTTAGATATTGACTTGTTAAGGTGATTAAGTGTATCCTATCAAAATATGTTTTTTCCTCAACCACTTTATTTTATGAATAATGAAGATAATCACACAAATAGAAGATTTAAATATGTCTACTAACTTTTGTCAGGACTGTTTATTTTAACAACATACAAGCTTGTTATTTGAATCAAAATGATTACAAATGGTGAACGTACCAAAAGTTAGATTTTGAGAGATAGGAGTTCTTCTGAAAACCTGTTGTTCCCAAAAGTTTGAAGGCTGTTTTCTCATATCAGGCTTACATAGAAGGTCATAACTACTCACTTTTTCATCGAAATAACTTCATTTATGCTCCAGATGTTCATGAGTGTAAAGATATAAATTCTGTTTGGAAATATGCAACAAGTGGAACTTCTTGCTGGGGAGTGTCACATAGTGTAGGCAGATTGTATTTTTAGTCCCAGGCATAGAAAATAAAGACATAGAGACATGATCTAAGCTCACTTATTGGTTTGTTGGTAATGCAAACAACTTTCAAAGACTTTTCTGTACTGCATTGCTTTATGGATTAGGCACATTAAAAGTTAAACTTCATTATTATTTTAAGTACAGTAATAATATTTATCAACTTTATGTATTTGTATGGTTGAACGTTTGCTGTTTTTGAACTTTTTGAGTTTATCATTTTTGTTTAACATGTAAAGTCCCTAGCTCCATTCGTGATTGGACTTTATTTAAATGATCTCCATTATAATTAATAAAAGACAACAATACATCAATGACTCGCCTTGAAACATTCCTCAGTTTTTCTTCCATTACTGTTTTGAAAACATTTTAAATGGTCACATTTATCAATGCATCATGCATTTGTGGCTAAATCTTCATAGTCTTATGATTTTGGATTGTCAATGTAATTAATCAAAAGGTATGTTGGTCAATAGTTTGGACTAGAATATTTACGTTAGGTAAATTTCATGAGTTCATTTGTTATGATTTCTGGATTACCTGAGACAGAATTGTAAGTTTCTAATACTTGAATAACCTTCAATTGAAACACTAACTTCAACATTAACAAGAAAGATTGGTCATTTTAACACCTGGGCTGGGACGAAAGAACAGGGCCACAAAACCAACAATATTTCGGCATATTTGCCTTCAACGGGTCAAACAAAAACAAAATGATCAAAAACAAATAAATAATACAAAAAAGCACTTAGCTTATGAGATATCGTCAAAAGTAAAGGATGAGTAAATGCATACAAACACGTATGCACAAAAAATGAAATCCAATTTTATAAGCTTCAACATTAACATCGAATTAATGACATTGGCGGACAATAGAGAGAATAAGGAGAAATATAGAAAGAACAATAACAAAAGAGATGTAAGAAGAAATATGGGAGAAAGAAGGATAACAAAAAATCTTTGCAAGCATTCAATGCTCAAGAAGGATAGCAACAAATTCTTTACAAGCATTCAATGCTCAAGAAAGATAGCAAAAAAAATCTTTGAAAGCATTCAATGCTCAAGAAATATGATGATATTGGAATCTGAATCATCTCAGTAATTAGCATTTTTTTCATAAAGTCATTTTGATTTTTCTTAACAAGAATTTGAAGAATCTTCCAAATTTGGCACACAAATAAGCTTGCCAATAAAACATATGATAAGAGGAAATAATTTGAACTGCAAAGTCAATCACAGCTCACCAAGCTTATTGTTTTTAATTTTTTTGTTTATGTCTACATATTTTGCATTTTCGAGTCAGTCAAATTTTAAAAGAGCTAGCTTTTGCTGTTTGTAGCAATTTGGTTTTAGCTTTTGCAGTTGGTCATGGTTGGGTTTCACTGATAAACAGTGTAAATTTTTACATTTTGCATTAAAAGCACTTTTGCTATAATTCAAATTTAGCATTAAAATAGATATAGCCTTTCTAAATTTTAATCAGCAAGGCTGCATTGGATAATTATTTTATATACCAATGTTTTGATCGTCACGCTAGCATGTGTGCCAAATTTGTAAGACTCTGTACTATGTTAAATATGTCATGAACAGGATGAAAAAAAATCAGTATGGCAATTTATGAGTCATAGAAATTAACAACTGCATTGACCTATACAAACTCAAGTACAGTCTTAGTACAGTGGTCCCTCACTATAACAGACTGTTATAACAGGATATTTTGGATGGTCCCTAGGGGCCTCCTATAAGTGGGGGACTTCTGTATCCAAATATTAATCCACATTCTTACTTTAATTAAAAGTGTGAAAATGATTGAAACAGAAAAACCATAAATATTCACACAATAACTTAAACTGATGATAAATGATATTGGCCACGTTCATCATGAAATACTGTATGTACACAAAATGATTGGAGCAAATCCTAGAGTAAAGAATTTCAATAGAACAGTAGATACAACAGTATCAATCATTCAACTCAAAAGTTAAAACAAAGCAAAGAGTGGGCCGACTTAAATTCACAATAAAAGTTATCAATACAATTGAATTCAGTTTGGCTGAGATTGTACCTTAAGATGCGCACTATAAATTTCGATTTAACCTTGTACCGACTCAAAGTGTCTAACTGTCTCACCAAAGCAAAGCAGATAGTGAATTAACATTTTACATGATAAAAGGTATAAAGTTTGTATAGATTTTGAATAACCAATGCCCAATAGCTTTTGTCAGGACTGTTTATTATAACTCCTACAAGCTAGTTATTTAAATAAAAATAATTACAAATGGTAAAAATACCAAAAATGTATACTAGAACATGTAAATAGATAGCAAAATTTCAAAAGTATATAATATAACAATCTTCTTCATTCTCAAATAGATGCAATGGTAGCTGCAATAGACACATTTTCAGAAAAACAAATGTACCTGAGCACACAAACACAGGATACAGGATTTACTATTTCTTCTGTCGTTTAGAAGGAGGACCTTTATCGCCCACACTTCTTCGCTCTTTTGATGAAGATGACGAACCCGCCCGACCCCTCGTTTTAGGTACAGCGCTCTCTATTTTCTGAAGCTTTTGAAGTCTTGTTCCTGGCCGGGATGAAGTAGGAGAGTCTGGGACACTCTTTGATGTGGAGACTTTGTCTCCTCTTGTAGATGGCTTTGCTGCTAAATCACCTGATACAAGTCTTTTTCTAGTAGTTCTAACATTTGATTGGGAAGAATCCCCTTCTAAGATATCTAAAATGTCAGAATCTATTGGCGACTGATCTTTACTTTCTCTCTCAGATTCAATAGATAATAAAGAACTTCCAGATTGGTCTGAGTTATCAACATGAAGAGTTTCCTCATTGTTCGATGTATTAGATGTCTGAGATTCTATTTTAACTTCACTATGTTCTTCTGATTTTAAATCTGATTTGGACAATTCTGTAACAATTTCACCTTGAACCTGTGTCATGTCAGTATTGGACTCAATTGATAATTCACTATTTGTTGCTTTATCTGACGATTCTAAACTTTCCTTAGCTAATTCATAATGCCCTTGTTTCACATCAGAATCGATACATTCATCTGCAGCAAATTTACTACTGCTTGACTCTTCAACAAATTTATTTGACAAATCAACAGCACCTAATTTATGCTCTAGAGATTTGCTAGAGGATTCACTTGTGTCTACTTTATCTTCAATGTCTTTAGCAAGCTCACAGCTGTCTGACTTTTCTGTTGAGTCAATGCATTTATCTGATAAAACTGTGGCATCATGAGATACGTCGGTTGAGCTTATTACTAATCCCTCTGGTACATCCATAGCTTCTTGTGATACAACAGCTGGTGTTGTTTCTAATTTCTCTGGTTTGTTCGAAGTTTCTTCTGATACACAAGCTGAACCTGTGTCTAATTTATCTGATACATCTGTTGGTACATGTGCTGATGTTGTTTCTAGATGATCTGGTTCATCTGAGCAATCTTGAGGTACACCAGGTGATGCTGTTTCTAATTTCTCTGACATGTTTTGCGATACACTACCTGAAATCACATTAACCTTAATTGGTACATCTTTAGGTGATACATCAGCTGAGCTTGTTTCTAATTTCTCAGATATATCCAAAGTCTCTTGAGCTGTTATTTCTAAATTATCTGGTACATCAATAGCCTCTTGACTTCCACAAGTTGAATTTGTTTTTAATTTATCTGGAATGTCTGTGACATCTTGTGCTGCACCAGCTGAGGTTTCAAATTTCTCTGCAACTTCTGGTGATACAACAGCTGAGGTTTCTAATTTCTCTGAAACTTCTGGTGATACAACAGCTGAGGTTTCAAATTTCTCTGCAACTTCTGGTGATACAACAGCTGAGGTTTCAAATTTCTCTGCAAATTCTGGTGATACAACAGCTGAGGTTTCTAATTTCTCTGAAACTTCTGGTGATACAACAGCTGTAGTTTCTAATTTCTCTGAAACTTCTGGGTCATCTTGTGATACACCAGCTGAGGTTTCTAATTTCTCTGCAACATCTTTTGATACATCAGATGCGGTTTCTGATTTTTCTGAAACTCCTGTAACATCTTGTGATACATCAGATGCCATTTCTATTTTCACTGGTACATCCATGACGTCTTTTGATACATCCGCTGCGGTTTCTGATTTTTCTGAAACTCCTGTAACATCTTGTGATACATCAGCTGCCATTTCTATTTTCACTGGAACATCCATGACGTCTTGTGATATATCAGCTGAGGATTCTAATTTATTGGGAACTTCTGTGACATATTGTGATACATCAGTTGTAGTTCCTAATTGCATTGTTACATCTGTGGCCTTAAGTGATACATCAGCTGAGGTTTCTAACTTTCTTGGAACATCTGTGACATCTTGTGATACATCAGTTGTAGTTCCTAATTGCATTGGTACATCTGTGGCATTTAGTGATACATCAGATGAGGTTTCTAACTTTCTTGGAACATCTGTGGCATCTTGTGATACATCAGCTGCAGTTTCTAGTTTCATTGGTACATCTGTGGCATCTTGTGATACTTCAGCTGCAGTTGTTTCTAATTTCTCTGGAACTTCTGTGACATATTGTGACACATCAGCTGCAATTTCTAGTTTCATTGCTACATCTGTGCCATCTTGTGATACATCAGCTGAGGTTTCTAACTTCTTTGGAACATCTTTGGCCTCTTGTGATATACCAGTGGTTTCTAATTTCTCTGCTTCATCCTTAGACTCTTGTGATTCACAAGCTAAGCTTGTTTCGAATTTCTCAGGGAAATCTGTGGTATCTTTTGACACACTAGCAGAAGTTTCTGTTTTCTCTGATGCATCTGCAGCCTTCACACCTGTTGATTTTTCTAATTGCTCTGGAACTTCTTTTGTAACATTTTGTGTTAAATCAGCTTTGGTTTCTAATTTCTTAAATGAATCTGTTACATCTTGTGATGGTAAACTTATGGTTTCATGTGATACACCTGCTGACTTTTCTAATTTCATTGGTACATCTGTGACATCTTTTGATAGACCAGCCTTTGATTCTGACATCATTGGTTCATTGATATCCTCTTGTGTTACACTAACTGATGTTGCTTCTAATTTCACTGGCAGATCTGAGGCATCTTGAGATTCACCAGTTGAGATTTCTATTTTCTCAGGGACATTGATAGCTTCTTGTGAAATACTGGCAGTTGTGGTTGTTTCTAATTTCATAGGTACATCATTGGCTTCTTGAGATCCACCAGCTGTCATTTTTTCTAATTTCTCTGGAGCACTCATTGTCTCCTGTGATCCAACAGCTGTGATTGTTTCTAATTTCTCTTGTACATCCATTGTCTCCTGTGATACACCAGCTGTGGTTGTTTCTAATTTCTCTTGTACATCCATTGTATCCTGTGATACACCAGTTGTTTTTAATTTCTCTTGTACATCCATTGTCTCCTGTGATACACCAGTTGTGGTTGTTTCTAATTTGTATGGTATTTCCATTGTTGGCTGTGATACATCAGTCATAATTGTTGCTGATGTCTGTGGTAAGTCAGTAGGTTTTGATACCCCAGCTGAGATAACTTCTGATGTTTTTGGTACACCCATAGACTCTTGTGATACACAAGTTGCTGTCGTTTTTGATACGTCAGCTGAGGTTCTTTCTAATGGCTTTGGTAAGTCTGTAGGCTCTTTTGAGATGTCAGTGGAGGCTGTTTCTAATTTCTCTGGTACATCCAAAGCCTTGTGTAATATGCTCGCTGAGGTTGTTGCTAATGTCTTGGGTAAGTCAGTGGATTCTTTGGATTTATTATCTGATGTTATCTCTACTTTCATTGGAACATCCAAAGCCTCTTGTGATTCAACAGAAGACAATGTCTTTAATTTATCAGGTAAATCTGTAGCCTCTTTTGATTCATTTTCTGAGGATTTTATCAATGTTTCTTGTGAATCCATAGCTTTTGGTACTAAACCAGTTGAAACTATATCTACTGTTGCTTTTACATCTGCATCCCCATGTGATACATCACTTGTTGTACCTTTTTGTATTACACTTGCAGAGACTGTTGGTATTTGTGATTCACTTGATGAGGTTGTTACAAGTTTCTCAGATATATTAGTTGACATTCTTTCTAAATCTTCTGGGAAACCTGTACTCACATTGGTTAAGATATCATTTCTAACTTGGGAACTTTGCTCAATATTGTGCTCAACTTGTTGTACCCCAATAGATAAATCTGAAGGCATTTTGGTGGTAGCTGCAGATGACATATTTTCATCTGTGCTTTTAAGATGAATTGTATCTTGAGGATTGGACATATCAAAGTTTTCCACTGACGCTTCACCATCTTCCATCTCAACATCATGTTCAGGAGTCCTTGGCCCCATTTCAGGAGTCTTAGGCCCTCTTTCAGGAGTCTTAGGCCCTCTTTCAGGAGTCTTTGGCCCTCTTTCAGGAGTCTTTGGCCCTCTTTCAGGAGTCTTTGGCCCTCTTTCAGGAGTCTTTGGACCCCTAATTGGCATATGTGTACTTGAAGAAGATGAATCACTGATCTCACCATCTTCTTGAGTAGTAGGAGATTGAGGGGCTGGAGGTGGAGATAGTGGTTCAGGAGGTCTATCACTACCAAAACCTGACACATCTTGAGGTAGAGGAGGTTGAAATCCATCAAAGTATGTTGAAATAGGAAGCTTTTCCAATGGTGAAGGTGGACGGCGGGGAGAGAAACCCTCTTCTGGATAATCAGGAAGTTCACCTGATGAAATTGAGCTCCCAGCGGGAGACATAGGTGGTTTAGGAATATCAGTGTCACTGTCTGAGCCTTTTGGTGACTTGCGGCGTCCAGGGGAATATATCAACTCACTAGAAGATATAGACGCCTTACCTGGTGAGTCATCTCTTTTTCGTTTGCTTTTAGACTGACTTGAAGAACTACCAGACGAAGACTTACGTTTGCGCTTTATCTTAAGGGGTGCGGTTTCTTCATCAGGATAATCAGGTAATTCATCGGAAGATATGGATTCATGACCTGATGACAGTTTCCTTTCCTTGGTGGGGCTTTCTGAAACAACTGGAGGCAAAATCTCTGATGTTTTAACGGGAGAATATTTTTCAGATACTGAGAGTCTGGGCTGTTCATCTTCTACTTTTTTCCTTCTTTTCATCCTTTTCCTCCTCTTTCTTGAAGATGTAGGGGATGATGAGCCAGACGAATAAGAAGATGACCTAGATCTTGACCTAGACTTTGATCCTGAGCGGCGAGATCTTGATGAGCGTGAATGAGAACGGGAACGAGATGAAGAGGATGAAGATACTGGTGACGGCAAGGTTCTATATGCTCCAGAAGAGCCTTGGTCTGATGAAGCTGGTGATCTATGTTTTCTTGTGACGCCTTCAATGGGGTAAGGTGGAGGAACATCATCTCTGACCCTGACTGAGGCCCGGCTATGAGAACTGGCTTCTGATTCTCCATCATATGAAGCAGCAACAGGTGATTTAATATTGGATCTGACAGGATGTGGAGACTCTCTTGAAGAGTATCTGCTGGTAGGGGCTCCATAGGCTCCCTGAGCATTGGGTCTGTGAAAGGAAAAAAATTCCAAAGATGAAATATAAATTGCACAATCTAACTCTAACAAAGCTAGATATCTATATTATCGGCTATTCAAAATTTCTCACTTCCTTTGACAAAAGCCTGTTTTTAAAACACTATTGTGCTTCCTTCTGCCTAAACTGCGCAACTATCTCTCTTCACACAAATCTACCATGTGTCCCTAATAAGCAATAAAATGTAATTATGTGTAACGGTTTAAAATTATAAAAGCAGAGAATCAGAGCTGTATTTTAAATGTTCCGGCTCCAGCATTTTCAAACTTTTAGCTCCAGCTGCTGCTCCTGCCAAATAAGACTTACTAGTTATACACAGGCAGCACCCGAATGGAAATCATAAAATTTAGAGGGATTTCAGAAACTGAAAGTGTAAGATGAAAACTGAACAAATTATTTTAAAAAGTATTAAAGTAAAAATCCCTATATTATCTGTTTGATAATTCAATATCATTTAGATAATACAACCATAACACTCATAGCAAGTTTTTTACATCTTTCATCATTTTTGATATTTTTCTTAATAAGTAATTAATTTGCTCTTTAAAAGAGACTGGAACGAGCTGCAGGTTAAAACTGCTGCTACTGTACCCTCTATATAAAGTAAAGTAACACATACTCATTTCTGAGCTTCGGGTAATCAGGAGTTAGAGTCCCAACATTTAAGACAACAATAATTGAGGTAGTTTGTCATTGCTTTCCTCAACCCTGTATATATTTAAAAAAAAAGAGGCCCTGTATATAAAATAAAAAACAACCTTATGTCTTCTCCAAATCACACATACTCTTAATGAAAACCCCTAGATTCTAATGGGAAGACAAGATCTAGCACCTAGCCCCATCAGAGATAATAATGCAACTTCCAATTAACCTTGGTTGTTTGAAAGGAAGATAACATGAATCATTCTGGTAAAATCTGCAGCAAAAAGTCTATGCATGGCCGGTTTATACAAATTTAACTGTATGAAGTTATGCATGTTATTTCCCGCTGACAATATTCATTAGATTTTTTCAAGTTGTAAAGAAAAAGGACATAAAAGAAAATTTAAAAAGTCAAAAGATGTATACATACTCATGTTGCCAGGAAGAGTATCCAGATTTGTAGGGGTATGCAAGATGCTGTGGCCTATTTGGTTGTCTTTGTTCTGGCGGCTCAAAGTATCCAACTCTTCCGCCTCCTAATGTTGAACGAGATCTTTTCTCAGCCTCCCCAAAGTTAACAGCTGTTATAGGCTTTCTTTTGGCAATGCGGTCTTTCTCTTCCTCTGTTAATTCAGGCTCAGGCTCAGGCTCAGGTTCTGATTCACTTTTTATTTCACCTTCATCAGAGCCCTCTTCATCTTCTACTCTACTGACTGTCTCTGACATGTTTTCAGAAGTCTTCTTTCCATGTTCTGTTTTAATAGGCTTAGTTGCATTTGGCTCAAAATCAGAGTCTTTCTCTTCGCCTTCTTCTTTGCCTGTATCACTGACAGAATCTGGTGCCTCAAGGTCATCAAAAGGAGAGTCATCATCGGACACTGGCTCCAGCTCCATATCTCCCATAATGTTGACTGGCAAGGATTGGGCTGTAGCACTGGGATATGACGACTCTACACCTTCTTTGCTAACCTCTACCACACCTTTAAGAGATAAACTGAGGCGTTCACTTTTCACAGATTGTTCCTCCTCATCTCTTGATGTAGTGGATCTGGGAACACGGCTTGACCTGATCAAAGAGAGAAATAACACATATCAATGGTAACAAATTTACAGATGTCAATCTCCTTGAGGAGAGTCACCACAAAAGGCTAACATGGCATTTGTCAAAAGAGCACAGCACTGGATGAAAAGAAATGATTTACAAAAGAGAGAGTATGCAGGGTATGGCAGTCGGGCATTTATTGACAATTTACAGGTGGAAATGAACAAATCTCTGTCGCATTGTGTATTAATAGAGATTATTTGGCTCAGCAGTGATAAAAAAACAACCTCAGTCAAATTTTCTATGTTGTTTTAACTAAAAATTGAGTTCAATATTTTTGATAATTTCTGTTTTTAAAGACAATGCATGTTAGATCATATATTACTTCATATATGCTCCTGCACATCCTAGAAGATGTTCATTCAGTGTGGCCTCAGTCCTGATTGGTCTGTTTAAGCAACTGCTGCTGCACATAGAAGATAAACTATAGATAAGACTCTTACATCTCTCCCACATACAGTATAATACTACACCTAGACAACATAACCAGTCTAAATTCCTATTTGGCAGTAGATAGGACCGCTGGTAAAATACCAATTTTACAATTTTAGGTATAACCCAGATAATGATGAAAGCCATAATCCCTGGCAGATGTCATCCTCTTTATCAAAAACAGCTTATGATTAAGCCAATTTTTTTAATTATTATTTTAACAAGGTCCACTTTAAAAATAAACTGAAAACTTGAAATAAGTTAATAAACAATCTGAGCACTTACCTGACATCAAAATCATCATCTGTAGAAAGGGTCGGCGTTCTGGATCTCTTCCTGTGAGACTTCTTCACATCATCTGCTGTTTGACTCAATGAGCTGTGTCTGCTCTCTACTCCTGGTGATTGGCTGAAAAAGTAAATTCAAAATAATTACAATCAACACAAAAATAAGTTGTAAAATTGAACATTTACAATCAAGTTGTGTTTGAAGCTTGTTTAGGCTAATTAAATCTTACAACTTAATTGGATCGATCCAACAACGTTGAAACTCCCCAAACACAAAAATTGTTGTGCATGACAGAGATCGACTTCCGCAAAGAGAAGGCTTTGTATGTCATCTTTGCAGAGGTGGGAAATAGTCAAAACAGTGACTTTTTAAATGTCTATTATTCATTTTTTTAAATTACTTTCATTATTGTTTTGTTCAAATTTCCCGACTGACACATCGCAGAAACTCCCACATTCCTCAAACCATCTACCACAGACAAAACACCAAAGAATTATTAGGCAACTGACACGGAGGTGATTGCATATACATCTAGATCCTACTTGGTAGACATGATCAAGCACACAGTCCTATTGGAAATGGACAATTAAACATAGGAGCATGGTACTAATGCTAAAGATCGCTTGGTGGTTGAGATTTGAAGGAAGAGTAGCCGACAAAGGCGCCACACAGGCAACATTTTTAAAGATTCAAATACTCTGGATACAAACTGCAACATTCTAACTTCTAATAGTTAAAAAAAAGTACCTTCTGAAGACCGATAACAGCTGACTCTGGCCTGGGCAAATGGAAGCATCAAAGTAAAACATGTGTTGAGCAAAAAAAATAGAGTGTGTAGTATGCTTACGCAAAATTCAGACAACAATAAGAATTGGCTCTGCTCGAGCTAAATCTAACACACAAACTTCTACATACCTTCTCTCTAACGCTGTTTCTCTACGGTTCTTCCGAGCTTGACCAACCATACTTTTATTGGATGCAGCTCCACCTGAGATGCTCAATGAAGCCTTTGCATTTGTTACCTCACCATCATCTGATTCAGAAGATGCAGATGGATATGAAGTATTGATTTTATCTTGGCTACTTTCTTCATCATCCAATTCTTCATCTGAGGATACTTTCTCCATTTCTACATCTTTTGTTTCACTGTCGTCAGACATGTCAGACATTGATCTATCTGAAATGTCACTGAAAGGAGAAGGGCATTGGAGCACAAGTTCTTCATTGTTCCCAGCTGACTTCTTTGAATTGTCCTCAACAATTTCATTCACAGTTTCCACTACACATTCCTGTAGAAAGACATGAAATAATGTTCTTTTTAATTACAGATTCTTTTCTTTCTAATTTTTCTTTTTTATAAATTCTTTTAATCAAGCAAAAAGACCATAATTTAAAAAAAACACTTGTTGTGAGAGTTAAAAGAAGACTTAAAGGCTATTGTCTTATGGTTGTTGTAATTGTTGTTATCCATGTAAAGTAATGTCATAAAGGCATAACTATAACAGAAGTATTAACTTAAATTAGACATTTCAAGGTAATCTTATTGAAAACTTATATTCTTGTTTAAATTTTGCAAAATTGTTTTGAATGGTTTTACATAAGTGAACACCATCTTTGAACAACTAAAGTAAACAATGCTTAAACCTAGATCCATGAAACAAACTTTTTGTTTTGTGTTTAAACATAGACAGGGTTCTGTTCTTTTGCTTCAAACATTTTAATATTCTTAATAAACCGTTTGTTCACTAAGATTCACTGAAAACAATAGAAAAATTGTGACACTAATACCTGGTCAACAGTCATTTCGACAATTTCCACAGTCCCATCAAATGTTACAATTTCCTCTGAATCCAGAACACCTGTTGAGTAGCTTTGTTGCATGAGGTTCTTGCGTTCAGAGAAAATAGAAGTGAACTCATCAGACGTATATTTTTTATTTCGTGTCCTTTGTCTTCTTAAGGCAGCTCTTCTCACCATGACCTGAATGTAATATAAACCAGTTTAAAAAAACGACAGCATAACACCATAAAATACATTTGTTTACAAAATAAGAACCAATTTTATGTGTTTAAAAATCTCAAACAATATTTGAAACAAGTGCTGATCTTAAAACATATTCGGGCCATGGGCAGGGGTGACAAACTTCAAAGAAAAAAAAACAACCTTAAAACAAAGCGATCTTTGAAGACTCTAAAAGCTTTTAGGATATCTCCGAAGACACCATCTGCTTCACCGTTTTGAAGAAATAAATGTAAACTTTAAGAAATATAAAGTAAAATTATAATAACATCTACTCATGCTGATACATCATTACATTGTTGCTGCTAGAGTAAATTCTAGAAATTTAAAAAATTATGAAAATGTCATTTTTCTTGTGGGGACAAACATTTTGTTAAGCTTATATGTTATCCAAAGATATATTCTAAAATTGTCGATAGCATTACCTTTTGAAGATTACAGACAAGGAAGATAAAATCATGTTTAGTGAAAAAAATGCATAGATTTAAAAAGATGTTTATCTAAATCAGAATCACACTCAATGAATTTTTTTACGAGGAAAATATTCAAAACGACAACCATTTTGCTTCACGCACACAACTACCTGTCGCTGGAACTTGTTGAGGACTATGACATGTATTTCTTGGGGAATATCCCTTGTTTCCCTGTTTTGGTTTTGGTAAAGGTCCTGGATTGTCTTAGGATTTTCAACGTAAATTTGACTCTGTCTAGCCACAAAGAAAAAGGTCAAGAGGGCTGAGGTCGGTAGCTGATCTTGCACATACATTTTTCTTGAGATTACTTTTCCTTGGAAATGCACCTGCAGCCTATCACTGCACTGACAATGTCTCAGATGGCAGTGTCCTGCTTAAACCAAGACTGCCTTATGTCATGTCTTCTATTCAGAGCCCTTTTGAAATTGTTTAGGCTGGAGATGTAGTTATTAGATCAAAATTCACCGCCCCCTTCCCCTTATTCTTAAACAAAAGCAATAAGTAATTTTTCCCTTTTGCAACACAATTTAAGATTTCAAATGTTTTTTAATGTATGTGTTATTTTTATCAATTCTACATCAATTTAGATTGAAATTAAATCACAGCAAATGACCCGGCTGAAATATATATTCTTGGGCTTAATTTTGTTCAATAGTTTACAAGAAAATATACAATATTTGGGGCCTCATTTGTGTGTTCTTCTTACTTAAATTAATTTTTTTTGCCTACCTTATTGGTTAGTATTAATGTGGTGCGTAGGTTTTAGATTTTGAGAGTTGGTGTTAATATCATTATACTTAAATAAACTTTGAATTTGTGTGCAATAAAAGGCTTTTTTAATGGGGTAAGGGCATATTTAAGAGTTTCCGTATATCAATAATACTATCTTGTTATTATCTTATCTCCCCTTTCTCAATTATAATTTAAGGATATGGCCATCCGCTATTATGTCAAAAAATGAATATCTCAACTATAAATTGACTAAGACAGACAAATAAGGGCTTGTTGGAATAATCTTGATACAAAGTATGAAACCAATTGATTTTTGAAGATCAAAGATTGTCACCATCTTAGATTATGCCCGGAGAGTGCCATTAAGTTATTCAACTATTTATTGTGTGCATTTTTAAACTCAGAAGTAACATTTTCCATTACTATCTTTTAGCGCTTTTCAAAATTTTTCTAAAAAGCCCATATCTGTCTCTCAAATTCAATTTTTAATTGAGCTCGAGTTTTTTCCCCTCACTTTGTTTATAGCACTCTGTTGATGCATAAAATGTATATATATATATCTACATAATATAATTCAAAGTCTCTTTATTTATTTGTGTATTTGTATGCAATAGGATTACAGCCACAGTTTTGACTCAATCGATCTGGAACTTTCACAAAATGTTGGTATATATTACCAAATGTGTGGTTAAGCTTTTGGTAAAAATCGGTCGACTGTAAGCAATGTTATTAGCCTTTTAGTTTTTCTAGGTGTCACTATATTTCCTCTGTAAAATACGTACCATTAAGGAAATTTTTAATGGGACTTCAGCCACAGTTTTAACTCAATTGACTTGAAACTTTCGCAAACTGTTGGTAAATATTTGCAGATGTGTAGTTAAGCTTTTGATAAAAATCGGTCGACTCTAATAAAGAAAGTTATTAGCGTTTTAGTTAACTTTGTTTTCTATGTAAATCACCTTCCATTAACATGAACAAACATGAATCATATCCGGAAATGCTTAATTGCACATTCAGTGAACGCAAAGTTCTCTTTCCGTCTTAAATGTATACAAAAACCAAAGGTTTAATATACAGGTTGGTCAAAAACTGTGATTTTTAAGGCGTGTTTGGGGCATATTTGCGCATAGTGGGGAGAGAGAGAGAGAGAGATCTACATGGTGGTAAAAAAGTCAGCTTGTTATTTTGTTCTTTCTTTGTGTATCCTTCCCGGGTAAAACCGGGTACTAAGCCACTAGTAACATATAACGCACACGTTATATTTTTGATTCTGCATGTAAATAAGAGACTTAGTATTAATTTGAATCTTACATTCTCAATAGCAACATATATTGCTAGTAGACAAACTTTAAAAGCAATGCCAAAAAATGTAGGAGATAGCGATTTTGTATGTTACATGTTACTTTTTTATAAGTCATTTTTTTTACCTGTGTCATCATATATCAGAGTGATTTTTTACATTTTTAAGAATTAAATTTTATTTTTAACAACGACAATGGTTAAGCTTAACTATGTTTCACCATTTTCTTTTGAAATTAACACACTATTTCACATATC